>VZTA01027664.1:375646-451383 GCA_013398855.1 Mohoua ochrocephala
TTTTTTTTTTTTTTTTTTTTACTTCAGCAAACAGGGTGCAGTCAGATGGCCATAGGAGTTTTCAGAAAAGAACTTTTAAGAAGTTGGTGCCCACTGAGTGGGAAACTGTCACCCTCTTGGCTGAAAATGGTGGAAGAACAGATTCCTTTGAGATGACAGCTTAGCTACAACACTGTACATCACTATGCAGTGGGCTAGCAGGGTTCATACAGATACACAGGTACAGTATTTCAGGTGATGAAACATCACCTTAGAGAACTGTTGCCTGCATCTTCGTAAGCGGCTCTACCTTGATTCAGTCTAATTCTACTTGTCCCTTAGGCATATTTTGTAACTCCTTCTTTCTTGGTTGTACAGCTCCTAAATTAACTTCCAACTATTATTTTTATGGCCACTGTTCTCCAAAACTCCTTTATTTCTATATACACATATATTTTAACTATATAAAAACATACATTCCTATCAACACACAAAGGCCTTCCCATTAGAGCCCACTCCAAGAGGAGCTCCAGGCCTCCTCTGTCTCTCAAATCTAATTTCAAACTCGAATGAAAAATTAGGCTCAGGTTGCTAAAACCTGAATTATAGACATTTTACTGCTTTTATCATTAATAAAATTGGTAATTCTTCTGACAATTATTTTCTAATGCTCATGACTTTAAACTCTGCCTGCAGATTACATTGAAGTAGCAACTACAAAAGCGAACCAATTAAAGTTGAACAAATTATTTGCACAGTTGCTCCGTATGATGAACTGAAAAATTCAATTTGTGCAGAGACAACTTCTAGAGTTCAAGTTAAGAACTACATAATGTTTCAAATCTGCTGCTCCCAATGTTATCAAAATACTTTAAAAAGTGAATGACTCATCACCACAATAATTTGAAAGAAGCAGCTATGATTGATCCAAGAAAAGATTTTATTTTTCATAATCAGTCTAATGGCTGATTTCATATTTTTCACACTATTAATAACCTCTCCTTACACTTACCAACATGCTTGCCTTTGGATTCTACTTGAAGCACACTCCTTGGTTAAGTACTGGCACACAAAACCTTTAAAAATGACAACTAAATGCTACCTGTTTGTCTGCAGCAACATGAATCAAGCCAGTGGTGGTAAATCACTGAAAAGCCCCTTTGAACAGATTTTGTATTTCCATGGGAGAGGAGTACTTTTTATCACAATTTCATGGGTCTTTCAGTAAAATATAGAAGCTATCCTACAGATACTGTAATGTTTTAAATTGTAGCTTCAGAAGAACCTGGTCGAAGATTGCTATGCCATTATTCAGAATATCTGATGCAACTGCTGAAATTGTTTTATTTTCTGGTAGGAGACTTTGTTTTGCTAGCAGTGTTAATGATTAACTAGGCTTTTCATAAAGATGAAGTTAACAGGACCCTTTACAGTTGATGCACTTTATTGTGCAGAACTATCTGGTCCTGACTGAGAGGATTATATATCCCTTTCCCAAGTGAATGATCAGTCAGGCTCTCAAAGAGAAAATCAGAGTCCTATTTCTCAGCTGACTGAACATTCTGCCAGTTGAAAACCAACACAAATATTAGAATGGTCAAAGAATTATATTATTTTTTTCTCAGCTGACAAGCTCCTTTCAGATGCCATCTAGGGAAATGAAAGAAGAGACTTGTGATAGAACATTAACTTCTGTAGCCCACTCAAATACGTGAATAATGAGAGGAAAAGAAATTACAGATCATAACAGAGCAGCAGTGAGTGACTGATTTGCAACCAGAGAATTTCACAAATAATACCAGTCGTGAGCTTAATGCCTTCTGGCTGAGGTCAAGCATACCCTTCAGAAAAACATTCACTTAAATTTAAAGTAATGGATAAAGTCATGACATCTTAAGGTGTCAGCTTCTTCATTTGCCTTCATGATTTTTAAGCCTATGATAAATCAGTACTTGGCCTTCAACTTGATATCTTATTGCCAATCCAGAAGACAATATACTTCAGTAGTTTCAGAGCAATGTTACTAAACTTTGCAACCCCCCGCCTTATAGAGCCTTCTGTTTAAATTTGTGGGGGGTTTCCACAGCAGAATAACTTTTTGCCTGGCTGAAAAGTTAGAGGTGTTCATTTACAAGGAACACGTTACTGCAATATATTTTTTAGAAGACAGCATCAACGTCTTAAGAGTTTTTTCCTACTCTTATTTATAAACAATATTTTCATATTGTTTCTAACTAACGTAACAACACATTAATGGTTAAAATCAGACAAGGAGGATGCACATAAGTTGATTTAATTGCTTACGTATCGGAGAAGTAATATTTTATTGGCATGAAAATTTACATGGTTATGCACTAGGACAAAATGACAAATTGTACGGGTTGGAAGATATTTAAGAATACGTTTCATTATTAAATGATTACATAATAAAGTATTTTTCCATCTCCTAATGAGAAGAGGTTGGCTTGGTTGTGGCAGGTATCTACAATACACAGATTGGCAGGTGTTATATAATACACAGATAACTGTGCCCCATATGATAGGAAGTATTTTATGTTCAAAAGGAGTTATTTAGCTTGCACATACCAAATAAGCAATTCTAGAAGCAAGCAGGTTTTATATGAGCATTGTATAAGACTACACACACCGATTCACTTCTTTAGTGGGCAAGATTTATGGTACGAAGAGCTTCCTACTCGAATTAATTAATGTACTTTCAGTGCTGTAGGTGTGAAAGCTGAACTCTGGAACAGAAGACGATCCAAAGTAAGAAAGAGAAACTAACAGTCTGTGTTATTTTACTAAATACACTTGAAAGGAGTGTATTTAGTAAAAGTTTAAACATCCAGATACACTAATTATTTCCCTAATCACAGAATCATCAAGGTTGGAAAAGATCTTCAAGATCATCCAGCTCAGCCATCAATACAGCAGCTCGATCACTCCTAAACCACATCCCAAGTGCCACATTTAGATGCCTCTTCAACACTTCCAGAGACAGTGACTCCACCACCTTTCTGGGCAACTTAATTTTAATGCCTTTCACTCTTTCAGTGACAAAAAAGTTCTAATATTTAATCTGAACCTCTCCTGACACAACTTAAGGCCATTTCTTCTCATCCTTTCACTTGAGACATGTCAGAAGAGACCGACCCCCACCTGGCTACAACTTCCTTTCAAGGGGTTGTTGAGAGTGATACGGTCTCCCCCCAGCCTCCTTTTCTCCAGGTTAAACACCCCCAGCTCCCTCAGCTGCTCCTCGTAAGACTTGAGCTCCAGACCCTTCACCAGCTTTGTTTCCCTTCTCTGGACACAATCTAGCACCCCAATGTCTTTCTTGTAGTGAAAGGCCCAGAACTGGACACAGCATTTGAGGCGTAGCCTCACCAGTGTACACCCCCTGAGTACAGGGGGACAATTGCTGCCCTGGTCCTGCTGGACACACTTGCTGGCACAGGCCAGGATGCCTTTGGCTTTCTTGGCTACCTGGGGTTCCACTGGCTGATATCCAGCTGCCTGTCAACCCGCACCCCAAGTCCTTTTCTGCTGAGCAGCCCTCAAGCTGCTCCTCCTCCCAGCCTGTAGCGCTGCCTGGGGTTGTTGTGACCCAAGTGCAGGACCTGGCACTCTGCCTTACAGAACCTCATGAATTGTCCTCAGCCCATTGATCTAGCCCGTCAAGATCTCTTTCTAAGGACATCAAATGTAGAGAGATCCAAATAATCGAACGTTGAACAAAATTCGTTTTCTTAAGTATTGTCTATCCAAAGCTGGCTTGAAGCCAATACAACAGGTGGGAGCTCAACACCTTTAGGATCTAAACTACCTTCAAAAGTGACACAGAGTTTGGAATCACCAGCTTTACTCACGCTAAAGCATCTGGGTTCTCACTAGTCACAAACACATATCTTTGGCAAATCTGTTCTTCTTAAGCAGTTTAAACTCACGGTACCAATTTAGTGTCTTCTCATAACCACATCAGGTATTTGGACCTCACCAGTGGAGTCTCCGAACTTTACAGCTTGGATTACCATGACATACATTAAGCAAACAACTATTTCCTATGAAAATCATAATTTATAGCAACTATTGCTGAGAAAATTTCCAAATACAAAGTCTAGTTTACCTGCCATCTCTTTCTGCTGTCCCACCCTCCGTTACTGTTTTGACAAATATTCCCAGTTTTTCAAGGCCTGCATCGGCTCCAACTCCCATTCCAATAATGCTTATGCCAAGTCCATCTTCATCTGTGAAAAAAGCAAGAGAAAGCAGAAACTTCTTACATTTGATCTGTACAGTTATTTGGTAGGTAAACATTTATGCTTTAGCTCCTCTTGGCTTTCTGTGTCAATAACACTAATATTATTTTGCTTCCTTTTAAAAAACCTATTTGACTACCATTTTAATTACACACAAAAAATATCATCTGCAGCCTTACGAGGAGCTTAGAACAACAGTCAAGATTTTTACTCCTCCAGCGAAGAATGAACATATCACATCAAACACTGTGTGAAATCATGTTAATGGAGTGTCACATAACAATTCTCTTAAGAAGGTAAAAACTGCCTGTCTCTGGGCTGCTTCTTTAACTCCTCACTGGAAAATTCCTGAAATCCAAAAAGCCAAGGTGATACGACAGGTTCATGGAAATTCAAGATAGGCTCTGCAGGCATGTGTAGACTTCCTCAAACTTGTAGGTCAGGGTCCCAGGAACTGGAAATGGCAGACAGACACCATACCTTTTTCTAGTTCCACTGGGAAGAGCTCCAGCTTTTCCACACGCTTCTCAAGCTCATATTCAGCTGATGCAGCCACTGGGTCAACTTCATCGTTTCTCCTGTCATAGTCTTCATTAGAATATGTATTGAAAACCTGTGGAAACAGATCAAAAATCATTCAGCTACCTACTCCAAAAAGACTTCTAAATTATTAACTTACCTACCGCTTTTGTCCTGTGATATTGCAAAGTTTGAAAAGACTTTAAAAAGACAAATTTCTCCTGTTCGTTTGAACTACAGGTTTTTAAATCTGTGCTTTTTCATTCAAGGAAGCACAACTATGGTTGCAAAAGTCCACTGAGTGTAAGTTTTTATCGGTTTTGATTATAAATTCAAAAGGTGACCTTTAATGTCTGTGTTGGTCTATGCATATAAATATTTGAAATACTTAATTTAACTCATTAAAAATGCACTATTAATAAACATTAACAGAGTCAAATACATTGAAATTATAATCTGTACAGTGTTTGTGTATTAGTCTTTAGTCCTTATGAAGTTCCAGTTCACATTCATCCAAACAAAGTTAGACTTGAAGATTACATATCTACATTTACATCACCTATGGATATCATTAGAGATTATGTTCCATATTATGTACTAACTTTTTCAGAACAGCCATATACACAGCCATGGGTATTTTTTTTAAACTAACAAGGTTTACAGGTTTATTTCATCTCTAAAGCAGTAATTTAACAGTGACTGCATTAACCTGATTATTTTATTTATGCTACTTACTATCATACTTTCAGCATGGCCTTTAATCAGTGATTATTCAGACTTTCAGAAACATTAGTCAGGAAAAGCATATTTTCATATTTTAGAGATCAGAGTTTGCCAGCCTAATTCATTTAACTGCCTGCACTTGGCAGTAAGGAAAGAATATGTGTTATTATTAGTGGTAATAATAATTTTACTGAGCTTCAGTCCCATGGACATATCATATCCATCACTTCAAATAAAGGAAAACCATTTTCCACATTTCCTCTTCCTCTTTTACAGACAACCTACAGAAGACACCATCATGTAGTCATGTTTTCCTCTATCACCGTTCCTCTTGCAACATAAACCACTGCACCCTGCTACACAGCTACACAGATATTCTCCAGAAGCCTGCTCTTTTACAGCCCTGCTTGGAGGCTCTGTCACGATGTCCCTGGATGGAGTGCAAATGCCAGCTGGCTGCCCGGTGCAGTGACAGGAGCTGGGTCATTGCCACCTGAGGTTTCACCTGCCTGAAAAGCTGTTAGTACACATTCATTTCTTTTAAATAGTCAATATATTAAAGTTGAAATGCAAAAATACTTTAAAATACTATTTTAAGTCTATTAACTATGTTATGGCTACCACAAAGCCACCAAAAAGCCCTCTCAGCTTTATATAAAGTAGTGGTTGAAACAGAAAGGACAGCAGTCACTCAACAGGAATTTTAACTCTTGTATTTCACATCATTGTGAAACACTTAGTTAATTTCCTCTTCCAAGAAGACTGAGATGATAAACATTTTACAAGAATTCACAAACCTGTCTCACATCGATTTTTAGTCATGATGATGCAAGAAAAAGGCTGCTTCAACTAAATTATGCTCCTAGAAAGCCTTCATAAATACATGCAAAGCCCAAGTAAAATAAGACACAAACTAAATGCTGTCCAGTGCTGATGAACTTTTTATGCTGCTTCAGTATCTGTAAGACTGGAGAAAAGACACTGATGCAGAAACAAGTAATAAGGAGAGATAGAATTCAAGACCACCATTTCTAGCCTGACTAAAGAATAGACAAAACCAGCTGGAAGAGCCCACTCAACAGCCATGGAAAAAGTGGTACAACCTCCCTGGCAGCTTCCTTTTCTCTGTGGTTTGCTGTCAGAAGGCACCAGTTTTTACCCACTCTACCCACTAAGGGTTCCATGTTCAAGCCCAACCTCATTCATGCTGACATCAACCAAAATGAGGATCAATCAATAGAGTGAGATCCAACTAAAGCATTATTGAGCTGAGGTTTGACCACAAACCTTTAGGTTTGAAATGCAGCAGTCATGCAAGCAAGCACAGGTTAAAAACAGCTGCGAATTTAGCTTGGATCATCTCATTTATTAACACGATCAGAGAGATCCACACCTCAAATGTGAACAGAGATGAATTGCATCAAGGTAAAGGGATATACTGCTGGCTGGAGACAAAGAACAGCTAAGAGAGAGGTATAGTGGAAAATTATGTCACAAAATGAGTATATTTATTTTTAAATTTCTTTTCATCATGTTAATTGGCACCATTCTTTTCCTTGTGTTCAATGACTGGCATGAGAATATCATGGAAGCAGTTTTAGATTTGTTGCAAAATGACTGGATATGCTTCAGGATAATTTTCTTTGAAAGCATCAAATCATATACTGAATTCAGGTTTGGGATGATCTTTCTTGAATCAGATTAGACAAAAGAGACAGCTTCTTGGATTGTGCTCACTGTTTTGGAATATTTTGATGATCCCACTAAAAGGGAACTAAAGATACTGTTGGTGATGAAAAGTTATCATTGTGTCTCTAAACACATCACATCACTCTTATCTAGTACCTCACCTAAGCATTCACTCTGAGACTGTAGATCACTGACTGTATAAAGCTCTAGGTTTCCTACCTGGCATCAATTCACTGTCTTTTGTACACTGGCCATATAATTTTGCCCACTGCCTTCAACATGGCAGTTGTCTCCCCCTGACTAGGGGAAGAAGGATATTCTTCTATGTCATTTATCTCATTTTGTACAATCACCTTCCATGGTTGACTGATTCTGTTAAATGAATCTCTGGGTGTTAAACTGAAGAAAAGAAAATTTGTGATTGGAAATTTTCTTTCTTTGTGAAGCAGTCTATCCACCAGAGTAATGAACTGCTTGCTCAGTACAGTCATGAGAACTGTCACTCAAGACTTTACTGCGCTAAAAATAAGATAAACATTTATAACTTCTTCCTCAAAGTATGGTTAACTTGATTTAAGTAGAACTATTTCACCACGTCTGTTGCTGTTGTGTTTCCCAGAGTGTGCGTGGGATTTCAGACTCATGGGAATTCTCCCATTCCCTGTCATCTGACAGATCTGGTTTTACTGCCACTCTGGCCAAGCACCCAGTGCAGTAAAGTCACAATCACAGAATATGCAGAGTTGGAAGGGACCCACAAGGATCATTGAGTCCAACTCTGGGCCCTGTACAAGACCATCCCCAATAGTCACATCATAAGCCATTACTTAAAGCAAGCTCTTTTTCATGAAAATACAATATAATGTCTTAATCTCTGATTTTACCACTACAAGTATTTAGAAAAAACCCCAAGGTTTCCATAGAATCCACTTGCGACATTTTCTAGGATTCACAACAGCACTCATGGAAACAAAAAGCCAGCAGCGGTGACATGTTGAAACAAACCCTGAAGAACTGCTGTTAACAGAACATACTTCTGTGTTCTCTAAAGTGACAGAAAAAGGGGTCACCAGTGATTCATCCAGCACCAATATAGTAACAATCTGAAATATCAAAGAAGCAGGTATAATTGCTAGGCACCCTGGGTGGCATCCCCAGGGAAATCATACATACGCACACACGACCATTTGCTTCTCTTTGGTAAAGCACAGGCTAGAGAAGACGTGTCACTAACTATAAAAATACGTTGCTGACTAATTCAGAAAAAACCTCTACATTTTTGCTTTAGTACTTCATCTTTAGGAGCAAGATCAGAAGGATGAAAAGGGATTATTCTTGAAAAAAGGAAAAGGTGCGTAAGTTTGGGGCATTTTTGCATAGCTCTTAACTACCAATAATTTACAGAATTTAGCTAACAGCCACCAGTAGGTAGTGACAAGGGCTTTTCAATTTTTTTAAGCAAGTCAGAATGGAGATAACTCTAAAGGATCACATGGGCTATCCTCCCCATGGGCTAACCCCCTTGGTGCTACATAAACCACAATATTAGTGTTGCATACAATAAACTGTGCAAAATAAAAATTGTCTGATCTGATGTAAGGCTGAGAGAACTGGGGTTGTTCAGCCTGGAAAAGGGAAGGCTTAGGGGTGACCTAACTGTGGCCTCCAACACCTGAAGGTAGCCTGTGAGAAAGATGGAGAGAGACTATTTACAAGAGCATGTAGTGACAGGGGGACATGTAGGCATCATCAGCATGTAGGACAAGGGGGAAGAGATTCAAACTGAAAGGGAGTAGATTTAAGTTACCTATTGTAAAGCACTGAGGATAACATCTCTGGCTGTGCTGAAGAAGCTAAATGAGGAAAAGAAATCACAATTTGACCATTACCTTCTGCTTTAAAATCTTTCCACAGCATAGCTTCAGGGAGGACAGGAAGCTCTGGCAATGTCTGAAATTGGTAACTATTTTTTTAAAGAGTTTTTTCTCTGCAAAGTGGTTGCTTTGTCACAGTCAAAGGCAGTGAGTCAGTGAGGAGGCTTCCTCCAGCTTTCCTGGCTTCATGCTCCCCTAAAGCCTGCGTGGGCATCAGCCGTCACTAACGCTTCAGCACGGAAGCATCCAGGAGACAAATCTTCCCAAGAAGCAATTGCAGGAATGAGACACAGATGGGAATTAGTAATCAGCAATATTGAAAGAAACTGAATGTCTAACATCAAATCTGTGCCTGGGGTTTCCCCTCAGAAAGCTCTGTAGGAGAAATATCTGTTTTAAGTGTCCTGAAACTCTGGCAAAGAGACCTGCACAGCAGATTCATGCTTCTAAAATCTAAAAGTATCTGGGCCCTAGACTTCTCCATTCCAGAGAGACCTCTTCAGACATATGACAAGCCAGGAGCAGCTGCAGCGACACACAGACAAACTGTTCAATTTGTTGAGGCGAACTGGAAAATATTATCTCTATGTACTCTTGTTTTAGACAACTGGCACAAGTTACCTAGTTTTCTACCTGTTGGAACATCATGAAGACCATTTCTAGTAGAAAACCACAGTGTCACTGTCCTGCAGCACTGCCAACACATCTCAGTTTGGATCCATACATCTCTGTATGTCCTCCTGAACCCAAACCCTGCTGCAGTGGCATTTCCTGGTGGGACACAAGCATTAAAATGCATGGGCTAACCACATGTATTCATTAGGCCTGTGACACGAGGGTGCCTTTGCTTCATGGTGTAAGTAGTTAAAGAACCAGGCAGATTCCTCTGTTAGGCTTCTTTCACTGAAATTAGTATCTTCAATTTTATACACTGCAGTTTGGGGCCAAAACACGGAACCAAGATTGCCTAGGTGGTGTTACACATGGACCATCTCCCCTGTTCCTGTTACTTTGCTCACTTTCAGTGTGACATTTTTAAAACACCTGTTTTCATTAAGTACGAGGGATGAGTTACAACTCCTTGAGGCTCTTTCTTTCTTCTCACATTTTTTTTTGTCATAACCACTACTACAAATGGGAAATTGCAATACTGTCCTGTTTTATACTAATGGTACAGGCTAAACAATTTTCACTGAATTCTCTTTGATGAGTTTTGCAGACCTGGGTCTAAATCTTCTCTGATAGTGGGTTGGTTTTTCTAATGCACCAGCTTGAATGCAACAGTGTAATGGGAGGTACAAATGACTAGTGAGGTGGCTTCCCTGACTCTTACTGATCATATAAGCATCCCAAGGAGACTTTTTAAAGTGTTGTGTACTTCACAGGTACACTTCATATATAAGTCATCCCTTTGCCTGACCTTGCCTTTTTTTTAACTCTACTCAGCATTACTGTAAATTACTGACATAAATGTACTTTGCAACTGCTACTGTCTACTTTTGGTCAGTTATCTACTATTTAGATAGAGAGAATAAAAATAATGAAGAAAAAAAGCTTTGTGATTTTCAGTACAGTAGCTTGACAATCGCAGGGAAAAGAGCCAAGAGACAAGCTCCACCATCCTGCATTCCCATAAAGCTCAGGGTTCCTCAGAAAGTCCCTCCTGCCAGACTTTCACAGATGCTGGAGAGATCGGAGATGCGGGTACAACAATTTAACACCTTACTATTTACAGCAGTGCAGTACTGACCTGCAAACCTGAATGCCTTTAGCTGACTCTTCCTGCTTCAGGGAAAAGGAAAAAACATTTGCCCACACCTTGACAGTGTCTCTGCCCAGCAGAACAAAGAAGCAGTTGCAACAAGAGCACTCCAATAGCCAGGCTATGCAAAAAAATTATAAAAGTATGAACAGGAATATTTAAGAAGAACATGAATTTCCAATATGACAGCAGATATATTTTATCACTCTTTTGGCAATTCCCTCCATTGCCAAGGTAACAAACTAGCACGCTCAAGAATTCATTGTATCTTTGAACACTGAAATAAGCATGCAAAGGAGAATGTCTGAAGTGAGCAGAGTTTGACAAATTAATTATAATACAGCACAGGCTCAAATCTGGACTCTGGTGTCCAAACAAATTTTTAAACAGATAGGAGAGCACGAAGCAAAGTTCCACTTTCTGTCCCTAGACATTTATTCCTGAATCTTCTGCAGTATTTCTTCCAGGTCCTTGCACTGCTGCCAATCTACATCCTAACTGATGGTGCTGTTTTTCTTCTGCCTTTAAGTGTGACACACGAGCTAGCCAAGAGTAAATGATGCTTCTGGTACCAATTAGTACAGACTGCTACACAGTAGCAAAGTCACCATGAATCAACAAATCAGTGTTTCTTCTCCCAGCAATCTCACTCTCCCTCAGCCTACAAGTCAAGAGGTCTAAACGCAGAGCAAAAACGCTACAAATGTTCTCAGAGGCCAACACTTGAAACAAAATATTGACTATGCATAAAACATTCTATTTAAAATAAACCTCAGCAGGGATAAATTGTGTAACCTGCATGTTCACTAAAAATGACTCTACAAAAAAAACTCATAAGCAACTCCTTTTATTCATTTACAGATGCTACAACTGTTAAGAAAATAATTCAAAGGAAAAGAAGGACACAAAAAAGGAATCACAGGCATTAATTTAGAACCTTTGCTGAGTAAACTATACAGAGATAATTCACCCAACCTGAGTTTTATTGTGAAA
This sequence comes from Mohoua ochrocephala, assembly GCA_013398855.1. Taxonomy (NCBI): domain Eukaryota; kingdom Metazoa; phylum Chordata; class Aves; order Passeriformes; family Acanthizidae; genus Mohoua; species Mohoua ochrocephala. Next base: position 387,445 of record VZTA01027664.1, read on the forward strand.
TTATAATATTTTATAAACCGAACAAAATTATTACAATTCCCTTATATACATTTATATAAAAAAATTTAGAAGTACTAGAAATAGTACACATTGCTATCTATCTCTTTACTTAAAGCAGAGAAAAAAGCAGAGGTGGAAGAAGAGAGCTAGGTGGAAACAGTCTGCCTTGGTGTCTGATTTTCTCAATATCACACCATCAATGCAAATCCCATTGGGCTTTTTAAGGGTGCAAAATTGCAACTTTCCCAAAGGTATTTTTTGGCTCTCTCACATACCTTGTCTCATTCCTAGGAGCCACGGCATTTGGTACTAATTGTCCACCTCGCTAATACTCCTGCAGACACAGCAAAGGCTGCATGGGCGAGGGAGAACGATCTCCAGCGACAGAAACCAGATGACATGCCTCAGACCAAGGCACAAAAAGCAAATGTACTTCCACGCCAGACCACAGCAGGAGCCCTTCTGAATCTGTAAAGTCGTCCCACCATCACTTTTCACAAAAACTAAGTTCTTATAAAAATCTCAAATTAAGAGATGTTTGGATTTTTTTTTTTTAATGAGAAGTTCTTAATGAATTCTTTAACTGATATGAGATTACTAAATTTAGTGCTTACAGTCTTAAGATGAGTGTGGGAAATTCTATTATATTCTATTAAGAAAAACTCAGGAGATGCAATAAACTCTTCTTTGCATATATACTGTTTATTACATAAGTACAAGGCTTATGAGTTGAATAGCTAAGTATGACATTCAGTATCAGACAGCCCTTCAAACAGTCTTCTTTACAGGGTAAACATATTTCCACAATTTCAGATGGCACATGTTACAGAGGGTATCTATTTAGTTTCTAGTACAAGCAGGTATTCTTCTACAGTTACAAAAATGCTTATGATCCTCTGGAATCTAAAGCCTTTAGCAGCCTATTGCTACGTCCACATTAACATCACCAAGCAGTGCTATAAAAGAGAGCCATTAGTGGGGTGTTGCATTAATTTGGTAGGAGTGTTGCAGCCGTACAGCCTGTTAATGCCATTGCTTGTATATAAAAATGGACAAACAGGCAGAGCGTAAGAGGATTAACAGAAAAGCTTCTGTAATACAGCAAAAGGTTTGCTGTGTTTTGTAAACATCTTTCAAACGGAAAGTGCAATGCCACGTTCTCAGTGCCAGACCACTGCTCAATTACTTCATATTGTAGACTCACCAATTCCTTAATTGCACCTGCAGGCAGAATTCATTTTGGCTGGCTGCATTTTTTCTAATGATAGTTTCACATTCGCACTGTTTGGTACAATGAATAGCATCCTAGTAAGATGTAAAACTGCCTGGAGTAAGCGAAAGAATGTTTATCCATTAAGCATTCATACCAAGTGTATTGCATTACAGTTAATCACACCAATGCTTCAAAAATGAGACAGTCTGTATTTCCAGAGGAATTTAGCCTTCCTAATGCCTCCTAATATGGTACATGGGGTAACAGACTCTAACACAAGCCAAGAACAGGCGTTCCCAGGTCTGACAGCGTAACTGGTTCAAACGCACCAGCTCCAAGAGCAATTTAAAATATGATATTAATGCAGCAAGAAACAGAAGGTTACAAATGTGTACACAAAGTATATCCAAACAAATAGACAAAGAGAAAGACGGATCACAGGGATAAGCCGGTATTAATGAATAATGCTAGCTTGGGATGAGACTACAGTAATAATGCCACAAAGTGGGAATTCAAGATAAATACATTTAAAGTGACTCAATTCAACACTATTTTTGGACATTTTTCAATTTCAACATTTGCTATGACATCAGGCACAAAGATATCACCCCCTTGATAACAATGGCAAAATTAACTTCATCAACCCCAAGGGGACTCTCCGTTACAGCTGGTTTTCACTCTACCCTGCATACTGTGGAAAAATTAAATGAGCAGAGAAACTACAATGAGTTTTGCTCACCTGAAGATTTTACACAATTCTACTCTCTGTGCCCAAATTTACTGCATAAATTCAAATTTATTACAGATGTTTTCAAGACACAAATCTGTGATGGATTTGAAATTCTGGAGAACCTAATGCAAAGTGCAGCACTCAGTGCTGTGGGAAATTGGGAGGATGCACTTATGCATGTGCATTTTGGGATTGGGGGTTTTTTTAAAGAGTTGTGGTCTATTATTTCCCCACAGGAACACCTTGCTTTACTGTTCTGGGACTGACCAAACATCTCTCTGGGCATGCCCTTAATAGTCCCTGCACGCTGCACTTGGGCAGAGGGGCAGATAGGGCACCATGTCCTTAGACCTCTGGGTTTGGATACAAAGACAGACACGGCATTAAATGTGAGTTCAACGCTGTTCCTGCCACTTGCCAGCAGCGGAGATGGCTGTGGAAGCTGGCAAACTCCCAGACCCTTAGAGCTGACTTGAGTCCTCTGAGCTTTCTGTTTTCCAGATGCAACTTCTCGACCTGCTTCAGACAGAAAAGCGGAGCTCGAGACAAACATTTCACCCTTGTGAGAGAAACTTAAATATGGGGCGTAGCCTTCTGTCCTGATTTGCTCAAGCAGAGGAGGGAAAAGTGCTGCTTATCCTGTGCAGTGACACAGAAGTATAAAAGCTACAGAAGAACCTCTCTATATGTTGTGTCAGTGCAGGGAACAGAGCAGGGGCATCTCTGAGTTCAGTTACTCCGGCAGCTGAAGTGTGCAGCGCACAGCTGGTATCGCTGTCACTCACAGTAACTGTATTTTGGCTACAAACAGCTGCACATTTCTTTCAAAAGTAAAACAGACACCATTTAGCGGAAGCTGGACATACTCCAGATAACAGATTAAAATGGGTGTAATCTGTGCATGACAGGCTATAAAGCCAATACAGTAAGCCTTTCAGTTATCTTAGCATGATTTTAATGGGTACCCCATTCTAGTATAATGAATGAAGAGAACATACCAAATATATCTATAAAATCCTGACATTATTTAAATATTTTAAAGTCAGCCAGTGTTCATTGTCTAAGGAAACTGGCAAGGCTGAGACTCTTGCCTGAAATAGGAGCTGTGAATGAACAACTAGAGGAAGACAGCAAACTAATCTTACAAAACTTTGCTGGAATATATTTACACATGCAACCTTAGCTATTTTTATGAATCCTTAAGTAAAAAAAACCAAACAAACATACACATCTAAGTTTTTTAGAAGCACATATTCTAAAATAGTATTTTATAGTTATGATTTCAAGAATACCCATCAATACTGAAAGGCTTCTTTTCTTGGGCATGACTATTGCTCTTAATCAACCCTCTGTAGATCAAACTTCAGGAAAAACAGAAAACAATTCAAAACAGCCCTTGCAAATCCTTCTTGAATATTACTAACAAAAAGCTAGTACTAGGTAAAGAAAAATATTAATTATAACGTTAACATTCACTGGAAAACTGCAGGACAGACAATTGGTACAAAGTATATGTAACTCCAGGCTGCTTTTTACCCTTTAAAAAAACAATGGTGAATAAAACCACTGTCTTGGATGAGGGAGTTAGTTAGATACAAGTGGTGTGGGAAAACAAACATACAGTTGGACATCAAAACAGCCAAGCTGGTAAAACTTCAATCTTGCAAACTTTAATTTTAACCTTATGGTTACTGATTAAACACTAAGATTCTAAAAAAAAAAAATCTTAACAAAAGAGCACCTTTTCCTTGCAAATAAAATAATTGGAAAATAGCACGAAACAACAATTTTAAAAGCCTTTTCTATTGTACTAGTAAACTAAACAACCAGAAAAACACAATATTGTCTATAATCAGATAAAGTTTTAGCTTTCAATTCCTTGCAGTAAAGTGTTCAAAAGGATGCTATCAACCATTTTAGTCCTGAAGGCAAGAAATGTTTTCATAGATTATTCAAGAGTAAAACCAATAAAAGTGCATGCCAGAAGGTAAAGAATTATCCAAACATGTGCATTGCTCATGACCAGCTGCATCAGCCCCAGACATAAGGCAGCTGCATGAAGGCACTGCAGCTTGAGCACAAGAGTCCATCCACCCTCAGGTGCGAAAGCTGAGCCTAAGAGCCACACGTGGGCCATGCAGGTAACCCTTCTGCGTGGGGACCAAACAACAAAGTGTTGGCAGAAGGACTGTGCAAATACAAAATGGATTCCCTCCACCCTGGTTTTTTGTTTTTTTGTTTTTTTCAAAAAAAAAGGAAAATCTTGCCTCTTCAGAATTCAAGAATCTCTAGAAGCATGAGCACCAGTCCCACTGCAAGAAGCACAGAATTACCATAAAAAAGGAGAGCAGATAATACTGGAGGAGAAAAAGGCAGTCAAGCTTTAAATTGCAACTACAACACTGGACAGTACAGAGCATTTATCATTTTACTTAACTTTCCAAATGACAATTTAACCCAAATGGCTGAATGGTTTTGGTACCATACAGAACATCAACAGTAGGTGATTGTCACAGAAGATGATGCAGAGAACCGGTAATCTTATGACAGTTAACTGAAAACTGTCTGATAGCTCTTTGAATTAAAAGCAGCTTGGATATATCATGCATGTTATTGCCTATTTACCCTGAAAGGTACACGACATTGCTTCAACTCAAGTTTTAAAAATTATTTTATCTGATCAGGCAGGCCTCATAAAAGCAGTATTACATTAATCCTACTTTACTTACCTTTAGGTTAAAAGCCTGACTTGCCAAAAAGGGTAACTGTCAAAATGTGCCTTATAGTCAAGCTTTCAAATAGCAAACCGACCCCATCTTCCATGCCCTAAGCTTAATTTTATTTCTGATAAATGTCATAATGTAACTCAATAAAAAAGGCACAATAAAAATACAAACTGTAATTGTTGTGTCTTAATGTTATGACTTCTAGCTAAGAAGAGGCAAATTTATGGAAAAGCCATCATGTCTCTGTTTAGGAAAAAACTTGTATTTTATTAACCCAGCAGGCTTTTTCGAGCTTTTTCCAGGGTAGGTGCTTGAAAACCAGATGCATAAAATGGGTTCCCTTACATGTACACAAAATGCATTTTAGATACAAGAGTGGTTCATCATACTCAAGCTTTTTCTTTGTTCTACCAAAACTTCACTCGCCTTACAGCTTATATTGATTTCTGCTAAAACAGATGAGGATAAAAATCCTTCCACTGAGTAGTAAAAACAAGGTGAAGGTTGTCGCTTTGCCTTCCAAAAATGCTTAATTATCTGGGGACTTATATAGAGAACCAAAAAGTAGTCAGCAAGAGACTACTGCGACAGGATAACCATCTAGATGAAAAGCCCTCTGTGTGCAATGTAAGATAATTAAATCCATGTTAGCCCTCCCTTATGGAAGGTACCTCAAACTGCTGTCCTCCTCCTACCATAAGAGCTCGTCACTGCCAGCTACAATGAAATAAAGCTTCTGTCTATCACCTCCAAGGCCTGTTGCTACTGCGTAAGAACCTTAAAGCAGGCCATCAGAGCGATGACAATATCCCACCTCCTATGTGGCCTCAGACATGAACCTTGTGAGGTTCATTAAATGCTAATGATCCTACTGTACAAAACCAAGAGCTCAAGTTTTGTTTGAGAGGGCTTTGTTCCTAAATCAATGTGGTGCATATAATGCACCCAGGACAGTCCCTGTGCAGGGTTCTCAAGTGCTCGAAACAACGTGGAAGACTGGAAAAAGCCCTTCTCAAATAAGGGCTATGGAAAACCCAACAAGATACTAGGTAGTAAAAGCAACCAGTAATTTTACAATAGACTGTTCTCTTCGCTACTTTTTAATCCATTACTAATAATAACGTAAAATAAAATATACACCAAATTATGGTGAAAGAATTGGAAACCTCAAATCTGGCAGTTTGCAGGTATTGACTAATACAGTAAGAAAAATACTGGCATTCTCCATGGACTCAGTCCCATTTGTCTCTCTTCAACAAGGTGTTAAATCATGTTTGTAAGAAAAAAGAAAATTTAATCTGCTCCAGAGCATTATTGCAATGGTCTCCTAAACGCTGAGAATCCTACAGCATGACTTCGTTCTTTAACATCTCTTTTTTGATGGCAGTTTGGTTATTCGGGTGGGACGAGGCATCCCAGCAGTTCAGTGATGTGCTTTTGTGAAACACTCGGTTAAGGCATCCAAACTCTGCCTGACCTCACCACAAATTACAGTGAGGACAGATCCAGTATGTCTATCTAAGCATCGGGGGGGTACCAGCTGAGAGTGAGACTGAAGACAGACAGTTAGTCCAGGGCACACCTTTTGCAGGATGGCTCAGTACCAGAGAAAAGAAAAGATCGCAGCTGCAGAAGTCAGTTTTGGCCAGAGGGGATGTAGCAGCTCGATTTGCTGCATGAAGCTTAAAATCCGAAAGCTAAAATCACAACTTCAAAAGAAGAAAAGTAGTGGGTTTTTTTTGGTGAGATATAGAAGTACTTCTAAGAGAAATTAAATTGGAGAAAAATAGTATATAAGTCTACCAAAGTCTGGCAGAAGGAAATGCTGAACACTATCTAACAGCAAAATGACGGAAAGAATCAGACATGCCCTGATGCAGCTGAAATATCATACTTTAGATTCTAGGTCAAAACTGTATAGATGAAATAAAATAATATTATATAAATGAATACATTTTAAAAAATTATTTCCAAAGTAAGTATATTTTAATTATATTCCCCACTACTTAAAATCCAAGGTGCTATGTGTTATCTTACCCATATATTCACTGGGTACCCATATATCCTTACCCAGACACTCAATGGTTACAGAGGGTGCAAGGAACAGCAGTGGTTTAACTAAGGAACAGATCAAGAACATACAAAGCCCAAGGACACTCCTCCACTCGCCTGAGGACCCACAGCACTCCTTCCTGAGGGAAAGGGCTGGCAGATCATGAGCAGGGGGAGGAAAGCAATGCTCCCCAGAAAGCTGCTCCCAGCTGCCAGCTACCCACCCCTCCTGGCAGTTATTTTAAGTGCCCAAAATTCACATTTCAGTCATCTTTTAAGCCAAATATGAGAAATGAGGAAAAACAGGAAGTTGAAAACAGAGCAAACATCGTATTTTCACCCCTGAATTCTGATACAGGCAGTAAACTCCAAAAGTAGATGCTCACCAGTTCCGCAAAACTTCAGCAGTAAAATGACACAGTTATAAATTTGTGCCAGATCATTATGACCTAGTAACCATTAGTATAGTTATATATAATAAATGTTATTAGTGTGTCTTACTGCTGAGGCTCAGCCTTTCCTCCTTTCAAAGAAATGGATCTCGAATCTAACCTTGTTGCTACACTTCAGATGGATCAGAATTTAATGCCCAATGTCTTTCCCTTTTAGAAAGAAGCATTCCATCATCCCACAAGGAACACAACGGGCTCAATGTCCTTTGTGCCGCACAGAAAGTTAACCAGGCAGGCAGGCTGGTGGACATGCATACCAAGAATCTCCCTTCCCCTTGGAAGGTCTTGACTGTAAGTACCAGAATAGGTAAAATGGTATCAGAGAGACTTAAGAAGAATGTAATATAGTCATCTATTATACACATATATGATATATACTTGATATAAGTTCAGCTTTGATAGAAACAAAATGAAAAGTGCCAGACACCTCTGCTACATAAGTTTTGGTGGGAACTAAGCCTAAAAAGTTCTTCAAAATAAAGACAACTGAAGAAAAATCAGCTACACAGAAAAGGGATGCTGGAAGCCACCAAGGCACACTGAGGTATTTGGTTTGATGATACTCAACCACTATGTTCCAGCATAACCTGAACTACTGCTTAAACTATATGCAAATACACATAAATCCTGTAATACCCCACTTTGGTCTATGGGACCTCTCAAACATAAAAAAGACTGTGCAATGTGAGCATTTCTTCACCTGTTCCCCCAAATCCCTCCTAAGAAATGCAGGCAGCCTGAAGATGCAAGTTGTAGGTGAGGTGTCTGTGAAGAAGACACCATTAGAAGTACAAGGCAAAAGAAAGAACTACCAGAAACAGAAAATGTCCAAATTGAAAAAGCAAATTTAAAAGCAAATTGTTGGTGGTGCATAATAAGTTAAAAAATTTATATGAATTTGGAATCGATAAGCTTTTGCTGAGGGAAAGCCGGCAAACTGGAAGATTTTTAAGAGCTCCTGGCTTAGCTGAAGGGGGCCAGAATCGTCTCCAGAGGATGTCACCAGTGCCCTGACCGGTATGGAAATGGACAAACAGGTTAGTAGGAATGGGTAAAACAGGCAAGAATTCATAGATCTGATACCTCCTTTTGTTGCCTTTTTGCTGCTTCTCAATTCATTTTGCTTACCCAGCAAAAAGGATAAAAAAAGACTGTAACTAAATGAATGAGACTATTCATTAGCCAACCTAGACAGATCTTTTAAGGGAACAAATTGAATAAGAAGAAACAATAGATCAGGGAGATGTGATACTACCAAGCAATTGGTTTAAAAAATCTTGTTCAGCCCGTATGGATTTTCTACCCACACAATTCCAGGGCCATCTCCTCTTTGTCCATAAAAAATTATAATGAGAATCAGGTATTTGACAGAACATCACTGAATCACTGTGATTTACAGCCCTTGGGGTTTTCAACAGCTGAGTAAAATACAGAAACTAGTCCAGATGCAGCAATGACAGCGTAAGGAGATCCAGACTATCATTTTTTCCCCCATGTAAAGTACTCTTGTACCGCTGTACTCATGCAGGCACACTGAAACAAGCTCAATCCTCTGCAAAGCCATTGACATCGAAGTAAGTTTAAAGGCACTCAGAGCTGCTTTCCAAACATGTCACAGAGACTTCTACAATTCATTTCAACACCATCAGTATCAGGCCAATATCCAGAGGCTGAAAATTCCTGCTAAATGAGACGGTTTTGGGGGTTTTTTTCGTATTCTAGAATCACAGGTAAACACTGAATTGGAAAATTTTGAGGTTCTTCAAAAGGTTCATCACCAGCCAGGATACCAAAACTACCCCAAAGGTTTTACCCCAAAGATAAGGCATAGCTGTGCCTCTTTCCAAGGAATGTCTCTTCTGAAGTATAATTGGGCTTTGCTGGCTCATGAATTTCCCAATTGCTAATATATGAAATGCAAAGAAAAGGCAGTGATGCTCAGGGAAGGAAAAAATTTTGGTACACAAACAGGAGAGGGACAAAGATCTCAACAAACTCCTTTTTGCTGTCTTGCCACATGACCAAAGCATGCAAAGAGACCATTACAAATAAAATACTCCTGAAACTATCAGTGACCGCTAATTAAGAATTCTTTTCTGTATTTTTAACACAAAGATAAATTAAACAAGGCTGCTCATTCTCTTCGTCAATAAATAAGAGGAAAAAGTTAGCCTTTCATACAGAACCATGTGATTTCCTCATCTACAGTATGACACAAGAACATATTCTCGCCTCTTCTATTTTTCTTTTTTTTAAACTCTTCTCTCTTAACACAAGTTAATATTCATTGATGCAATTTAGAACAGATGCTATTTCTGTTCTTCAGTTATCCAGATAATTTCTTAATTAAATAGCTGCATACAGTATCCAGAGAATTGAATTTATATTTTAATCACATATTCCTCCCCTTTGTTATTCTGCTGTTATTTATTCTGGCATGTGGGTTTATTGCACACAGCTGTAAATGCATGGCTAAATTCTGTAGTGCAGACTTTTGAAAGCTACCAAAGAATAACTTAAATATGAACAGTTCTGATTCTCAAAAACAATGAAAAGCAAAACGGTTTTACAAGATCATCATTTAAGCCACTAGGCTTGTATATTCTGTATCCGTCAGATATGCATTTATATATTGCAGGTGAAACAAACTTAATTTCTCAACTATTTAAACACTGATATTATCACAGTCATGAGTGGAAACTAATTCTCAAAAGTCATTCAGAAGCAAAAGCTTAAATGCTGACCAGCAAACAACCCTCATATTCTGAGCCCTACACTCCCATTCCTTATTCAAGGACTTTTAGAGAACAGGCAAAAACCAAGAGGTGATGCAATCCTTTAATTAAAAAGCATCATGTGTCTGCACAGCAAACTGAACGCTAGCATCATCTCTATTACACAAGCATTCTTCAAAATACACTTCTAGTACCACATCACTCCATCTTTTCTCTACTAACTTTCAGTACAAACCTTTTTTCAAGGCATAATTAAACATTAATAGAAATAATTAAGACGTATAGAAAATGTCATAAAATTAAGACATTATAGAAAAATAACCTCATCATTGCCTGTTATGGATAGAAAAATTATTTAGCCTGCATATGGGAAAAAAATTCAGAGCTCTAGTATCCATCCCTCAACATGCTTCTCTAAGGTAAAACTGGAGAAATCTCCCTTGACATATTTTTATGGAGGAAAAGAAGGCTGCAGGATTAAGTTAACGTTGCACTATCTGTATCCTTTTCTTAGGCATCAGACATTAGCTAATCCTAATGCACCAATTGATTATTTGCTATGTTAAAAATGTTGTATCATCTTTACTCACCAAGGAGGAGCCTATGGCATTCTGTGTAACTGTTTATGGCACTGACTGATTTTTGACTGTGCTTTTGTGTTCACCAGTTACCTCACATTATAATCCATGAAGTAGAATATTCATTATGTGGAAGAAGGACAATTGCATTCATCATGTTAAACTTAAAAAATAATCCTACTCAACAAATGAAGCTTTGCAAAAAAATGCATACAGAATCTACGTAAATATAATACAGGTTTCTTGTATTAATCTCTAGAATAGTTCAAAATGTTATAGGTATGTTTATTTCTGTGCTGTAATTTAAATTTGGTATATTTATGCATTATGTATAAATATTTAACATTTTATATTGATATTTACTATTAATATACTAGATGACTTACTAAACATTTACTAAATATTTATTATTAATATATTAGATGTATTACTAAATATTTAAATAAGCCACACATAAATCTAGCTAAAGGTGAAGGAAAATTTGGATAAAAAAACCTAATAAATCAGTAATGTATCTAAAATAAAAGATGCTATATTCAGTAGGTTTTCTGTGAGGTTTTTGCTGGAGGTTTTTGTTGTTGTTGTTGTTGTTGTTGTTTTGTTTTGCTTCGTTTATTTGGCTGGGGTTTTTTACCTAGAATGTGATCATTTGAAGAGTTTCCCAGAATGTCCATACACGTTCCAAGACAGAAAAGAATGCTCTCTCCAAGCAGCACGGTGAACTCCCAGCAGGTCAGACCAGCAGCTGTGCTGAGAGGTCCGTGGCCGGTGTCTCCCAGCACCCCATCCCTCCTACGCGTGGGATTACCTCTGAACCATGCCATGGGTGACAGAAGGCAAAGGCAGACCTCAACACTGCCTTCAGCTGCCTTACAGCAGGGATTAGAGAGGGATCGGGGCTCCCAAGGGAAAGGACAAGAAGCCACAGACACAAGCCAGCATGTAAGAAATTTCTGTTAGAAGAAAGAAAGATTCTCCCTGTGACGATGCCCAAATGTGGGAACAGGGCATCCGGAAAGACTGCAGAATCTCCTGGCTTTGGGAAGATGCAAAACCGGAAAGGGCTGAGCCCTGAGCAAATTGGGCTGCCTCCACCTGCTCTGAGTGAAGGCTTAATAAAATGTCCTCACATCCCTTCTGAGCTCATCTGCTGTGACACCATTCCATGCTCCTGTGCATGGGCACAGGAAAGTTCTGTATCGATGCATCAGGTAATAAGCATTTAGTAAAACACTAGTGGTCAAGATTGACAGAAATCCCCAAGAGACAATTTTAAAACCTTTTCCTGAAGTGTTTCCTAAGAGTAACGTGTTACATTCTGCAAGTTTATACCACCCAGTTCCTATCACCTCTTCACGGCCCTGCCCCTTCAGCTTCTTCCCTGCCCCTGCCATCAGGCTGGTGAGTCTGACACACAGCTCGACCCTCTGCCCTGTTCCTCAAAACACACATACATTTCGGCCCTTGTTTTGCAGTGGGGGATTCTCCTAAAACTGCTTATTTTTAACCTCTTAGCGCTGGCCTTCTCTGTTACCGATTTGCTAGCAAACAGAAAAATTGAGATACACAAGTACCTTAATCGTGAGGGAAATGAGGCAATCAGACTGTAAATATTGGTGCAACTAGAAAAACAATTTTATACTGTCAACACTGGAAGTGCTTTTATAAGCAGAAACTTTAAGCGTCGTGAAAGGCTACAAGGAAGGGAGCAGAGGCATTCTCTGCACAGAACAGTGTATTCCTCTCTGACAGTTTCTCATTAAAGGTAATGTTGTTATTACTTCTCATTAAAAAAACTTCACACCTCTCCATGTATTTTATTTTCTCTTTCCACTGCCGTGCACCAACTTCCATGCATAGTTCCTGCACTACATTTAATGATAAACAGTATGTCCTAAAGCAAGTAAAAAAGCACGTCTGTCAAAAACATTTAATGCTGTGATGAATGGAACTCATCAACTATTATTTGACCCACTTTTCCTTCTGTGAGCCCTTGGACAATCCCTTATTGTGATATGGTAGCTTTAATGCAATGTAATGACGGATTCCTAATCACAGAACCTTGTCTCTTTTTAATCGGCATCCTGCAAGAGACAAGTAGTTCCTGAAACACAAGAATTAAGCACAACTCTTCAACGTGTATCAGGAAACCTAAACTCAGTCTTAGGGAAGACTTTATGATTTATTTCTGAAACATCTGAAGCCTGTATAAAAATTCAGCAGGCCATTTCTAAGGTTACAGAAATGGGACTACCAATAAAAAGACAATTTTCCTTGAAATTTTCTTTTGTATGGTTCTTTCTGCTGGAAATTCCATTTAAGAAAGCAGTATTTGGACCACATTTTAAAGTTTTGTATAGATATTGCTAGAATAGAAATATAATTTTAGAGAGTGGTGTAATTATCTAAATGTCCCTGAAAATGACAATGAAAACCAAAGGAAACAGGGAGAATTTTGTGTTTCAAAAAAACACATTAGGGCTTCACACAAAGAACACTTAACATTACAGACAGCATATTGCCCAAATAAGAAGACTGATTAGCACTAGAAAAAATTTTATTTGTGTCCTGTAGGTTACTATGATTAATCAGACACATAATAAACAAAAGACTATCTTTAGTCCAAAGTGTACCCTATTTGTTCAGTGAAAGGCTACGATATATCAGGAACGGCTTAACCTACTCTCCCTCCATCTGTTGAGTACCTAAGTGGCTTAGCAACTTAGTTCTTCCCACAAACAGAATCAAATATCGTGTCTGAACACAGTTCTCATTGCACTTCCTTATACACAGGAATCTAAAGATTGCTAATGATTTGTAATCCAGCTATAAACAGAAAGAAGTGGATAATCTCTTTAGCAGGTGCTCTCCTAAACATTAACAGATGAGTAGATTGCAGGAATATTAAAGATTGAAAGCTTAATGACAGTAACTAAGGAAAGGTTTGTCTGTTTTGCCTTCCTTTCTTAAACACAGGGCAGTGATACATTGCTTAGAATTAATTAGCACATTAGCACTATTTCTTATAACAGATTCAAGTAAGAAGTTGAAGCTATAGATCAAGTTTTGTCAAGAACTGGAAAGAAGGAGCTTCTCACAATTTTTCTGTGTCTTTACATAGAGAGAGGACAAAAGACAAGAATTCAGGTCACTGTTATTCTTGATTACCCTGAGCAGATACTCCTTCCTCTTTTCCCCTGGCTGTTTGGGAGAGCAGGGATATGTGAGGTTGTGGCTGGTGGCAGTATTCCTGGTTACCCTTCTACAGTCTCCAAATCTGCATTTTACATTATCACTACTCAGAGAAACACTGTGCCTTTTCAAATGTTACCATGGCTGGCTACTACCATCCCAGCCTGATGTCAAGAGACACTTGGGGGGGCAGTCAAGTGTTTCACATAAAATTTTAAGCATTTATTTTGCATCATCATTGATGCACTTTCCCCAAGGAGCACATAAGAAAAACATGAGCTTTAATCTCTGTCAGTGGTCTATTCAGAAAGTGACTCAAAAGCAAAGAAAAATGATAGCAATACCCTATCCAACCCGAGTAAGATATTCACACTGGACAGTGGGATAAACAGTGAGGGGAAGTACAAAGGAAAGTGAAGACTATAAAATAAAACTTGGACATTGAATCAAAGGACAGAATAAAACACTACACAGCATTTTTTAAACAGATTTAGAATAATCTCTTCAATCTCAAATTGGTAATGTAAAGACTGTCCCTGGACAATATTTTGTCTTACAGACTGACTTTTCTGCTTAAAACATCTAGAAAAGTGCAAAGGCAACCTTTCCAAATTTTCCAATGTTTGCATTTATTTCAGCATGGAAAGTCCTTTGCACAGCACAGACTGGTTAAGTGCTTGTACGCTTTCCCCTTGGCACGGAATTTCTGCTCCTTGCATTATCACAGCTTTTTCGGCTGCTACTTCTTGAGGAAAATCCTCCGCTTGTGCACAAAAGACTCCTCTCAAGATACATGGGAAGGGCACAAAACATTACTCTTAAAAAAACCAGGTCCTCACACTGTATCTGTCAATTTTCCATTTTGCGGTGTTCGTAGTTATTTCTGCCAAGCTATAAAAAGTGTATATTTCAAAAAAGTTCTTGTACAAAGTTTATTGTGTGCCTGAACTTAATTTCAAAAGAATAAACGAAACCTCTTTCATTTTGGAAAAAGCATCTACTGTTCTAGGCAGATACCAAGCAACAAAAATAACCTAGATTAGAGTTAATTAAAGCTGCTACTCTGGATCTTGTGACCTTCTGTCCCAGACGTGTTGCTAAACCAAAGTGCAGTGGTTTGCCTTGTGCTGCAACTAAGATTCAGATCCATTAGCGGAAGTTTTGCATTTTAGCCAAAATTCTGTATAGTTATGATAGTATTCTCTCCTTGCTAAAGTAAAAACAGAAGACTGGAAGCAAACCTGCAAGCCTGCCTCGAGCCTCTCACGGTGCCGCAGTTCTGGCACCAATGCCCAAGCTGCAGCCAGCATGGACAGTGCTGTGCTCCTATACCATCACCAGCCCAAGGCAAGGATGAGAGACAGAAGGTGGAGACAGGAAAAGATTTGTGAGGTCCCTCTCCTGTCTAAACACGAGACTGCCAGGAAAGGCAGTGATGGGACAAAGGACAGCATCCGTTCATTTTCACTTCATCAGTTGTTACGTGAACCCCCTTCTTTAAGACAACTCTCAAAAAGCTTCCTTTGTATCCTTCTCTATCAATGCCCCTTTCTGAGCCAGACCCATGAGCCCCTTCCCCTACCTCTCAGCTCTCAAAAATCCCTGCAAACATAGGTTGGTGACCTGAGACGCCGCTGTTCATTACCAAAGCTGGTTTTCACAAAAGGGCTGAGATTTCAGGCTATATCTATAGTAGTATACAACTAACCCTAGCAATTTAACAGTAGGAATGACTGCATCCCAGCACTCACACCATGCTCAATTGCATAGGGCAGGTACAGCTTTGTGGAGAAACGTTTCTACAGACATCAAATAGGGTACGGTCATTTAAAGGAAACAAAGCCATACCAAAAGTCTACTTAAGACTTGCAATAATAAGGGATGCACGGAACAGAAAGTCAGATCAAATGCAATTAACGTCCATAAAAGCTCTGTAAGATAAAAGAAGATCCAAATGCCATATGCCAAGGAAAGAGGTGCCATAAAACCTAACCTTGAACTGAATATGAGTAACAAACTAAAGCCGACTTCCAGTGCATTATTATATGCTTCAATGTCTCTAAAGGACTTTTCACTCTCTACAATAGACCACTGTAATTGTCACAGGGTAATCAGATCTGTTGAGTATGCAGGAACTCTCTTTCAAAATGTTATGGTGCTTACAAAGGATTTTATTCATTAGACTAAAAGCTGTTCTTTGAACTCCCTCTCCTTCACCCAAGACTGTGCTGAGTGTCGGTCCAGTGCTGCCTGCAGGACAGCGGAGAACGACTTTAGGAATTCGCCTGTGAGAGGAAAAGCAAGCTTACATGAAAAAATCTTACTGGGAATTGTAATCGAAAATAAAATTCTCAAGCTAGCATGAGT
Organism: Mohoua ochrocephala; assembly: GCA_013398855.1. NCBI lineage: Eukaryota > Metazoa > Chordata > Aves > Passeriformes > Acanthizidae > Mohoua > Mohoua ochrocephala. Next base: position 403,490 of record VZTA01027664.1, read on the forward strand.
CTCTTAATTATTAAAATACACTAACCATAAAAACGAATTCTTAGTAGTAATACAAGAGGAATCTGATTTTGATCTTACTCATCCTCCATTTCCCCCATTTCAGGATCAGATCATTCTAGTTCTGAAGTCCACGTCTAGCAAACTTCTTAGGTACCACAATAAAAAATATTACAGAAGTTTCTGCTACAGACAAGTACGTAATTATCCTGTGCATTACACAGATATAACCTAAGCACAGGTAATCTGCCAGAAAGCAAGCATGCTTACATCATGTTGACACTTACTCATCGTGTGCTCTTAAGAAAGGGTTGTTAATGTAGATTCCTTGTATACATGTGAGATAGCTATTGTTAAAAATAACACAGAAATGCTTTGCTGCTTTTATGTTTCGGGTTTATAAATGTTTTATTCATCAAACTTCTTAAATTACATTTTAAAATCACATTTAAAATCGAATGGAGGACAAATATAATAAATTTTCATTTATTCCTTTATTATATAATTTTATATACATTCTTACGTTCACCTTGTTATGAAAAAGAAACTGAAACATTCACTGCAAGCAGGCTAAAGTGCCTGTACACTCTGAAATCTGTATTGCTATATGCACATTTAAATAATGCATGAAAATGACAGTATTTGTAACTTTCTTAAATGTTCTTAAGATGTTAAATTAATTTATTCTAAATTCAAACCCAAATAAATGATGACTAATGCTAGAGCAAGCTTGAGAGATGTTGTCCCAAGGCTGTATTTTCCCAGCGATGTTTAACATCTGAAAATGATAGTTCACTGCCGGATTAATTTTCTTCCCCCTCCCTGTACCCACAGTATGGCTACTCTGATTTTGCTTCAACATTTAGGGGAGCCTGGGACTCTTGTTTTACATGAAACAGTTTTGAGAGATCAAAAGGTTGTAACACCAAAAAAAACCCCAACCCCATTACCGTAAATTGGTGGCATCCAGTTTAATGGAATGCCATCTGTGGTTTGACTCAATTAGTCTTTCCCACAGTTTTCATTAAAGGCAACGAAATAGATACCGTGTACATCAGCTTGGCAGAGCCTCACCAAGGGACATCTGCACCACCACGCCAAAGACTTGGCTCGATGCTTACAACAGGAGCTACCATCCAAATAACAAATTCATCTAAGATGAATATAGTCATAACTGTGTGCATGGACACAGTCACAACTACACGTATGAACAGAAATAAAACATCTAGCTGATCTGTAGCCGAACTGCCTACGACAAAATAAAAGCAGCTATAACAGCACCAATAAACAAGTAAATGAATGCGAAAGCAAAATTGCAAGCAAAAGCTGTTAAACTCTCAGTTCTGTGATAATCTTGCTAGACCCATTTACATTGCTTGTGCCATAACCAGGAAAAAGTGGTTGTTATTTGCAACAAAAAGTGACAAAAAAAACCCAAATTGTAAAAGGGACTTCTAGGAAAACTTGTCAAATTGCAAAGGCAGAGCAAAGGGAGGGTAGTCTGAGGTGGTACACTGTGGTGGCAGGCTCATCACAAGCTCTTTTAAAATTGTTTGAACATATGGAATGCAAAGGAGAGCCTGCATGGTCTCATTTCCTCTTCTTAAGGCACAATAGCGAGCTCTGCACATCAGAATTAACACTCACAGTACAGAAGCAAACAGCAGTCAAGGTATTTTAAATGGATAAATCACACTACAATTAAATTCAAGACAATAGCCAGTTATGACTTCCAGAATAATTACAGCAATGAGAAACAAAAATAAGGGCATTCCTTCTACTTCATATAACATATACACAAACAACAGCAAAACTTTACTGAAAATTTCCCATATGCATTACCAGCCCTTTTACATAGAAGGACGCTTATCCTTAAAAACTGTGGAGTGAGCCCAGGGCTTGCACTCCTGGGCAGGGAGGCTGAGGAAGAAGAAGGGCTGCTGGCCAAAGGAGGCAGAAAAACTCCTTATGAAAGAGAATTTGGGAAGACGGGCAGACAGGACACCTGTAAAGTACATTTTCTCCCCTGCTAAGAATTCAATTCAGCTTCCGTTCCAAGTCAGTGAGAGACTTCCCAGTACAGAAAGCTTGCCTAATTTCTTTCTGTTTTTAATGTGTTTATTCTAAATTGGACCTCAACTTGAGAATGTTTTTCTCCCTTGAGCATGGAGAAGGAAATCCATTGATTCCTCTTTAAGTGCAGCAATAGATATTCAATCTCAGAGATGCAATGAAAGATAGTTTGCTATTTAAAAAAAAAAAAAAAAGTTAAAAAGAAACTTCTCATGTAATGAACCACTAAACCTTGCCATACACATCAAGTGCACTTCATTGAGAATTCCACTTAATAGCAAAACAACCGAAGAGTGGTATCCCCCCAACTAGAAATCTTATCACAGACTACAAGGATCCTGCCAGTCTCACACTCCAGTGTAGGAAGGACCACAATTATGAAGAACAATTTCAGCAAGTCAACCACAGTCTCCCCACTGTTTCACCTTATGCTCTGTCTTCTCCTCATCCCCTTCCCACAGTCCAGTTTCTTTCTGTCTCTTCTCTTTTAATGACTTTATCCACCCAGGGAGAGCAGCTCCCTGCCAGGGATGCTGCTGAGGAACATGCCTGGATGCCACACTGCTGGCTGCCACCCTAGAGATGGACCTTGACTACAGTCCCTTGAATACTGGCCAGACTTACCCAATGGGAAGCAATTGGTTTTAAATCAAAGGTCTGCATAAATGTGCCATTCAATCTTAGCGGCAGCAATGCATAAGGTTGAACAAAAAGATTTTTCAGATGTCTGTTGCACCAAAGGCCTGTATCAAGGTGGTAATCCCGACCCCCCATCTATACTCCAGGAAGCCAATGATGCCACCATGAAGGGCTTTCCGTAATCAGGAATACTTTAACTCAGAAGAGCAGCTAATTTTGTTCGATCAGAGTTGTTTTACTGGCTCTAATTTTCCACCTGCAGTTCAGTATCTCAGCAGAGTGCTCCAGCTTATAAAAGCCTGATGACTCCCATGAACACAGCAAACCTCAAGTAGCTGACAAGTGCCATAGCTCTAGTCACCGTTTCTCCTACCCACCCTTCTTCTAAAATCTTTGTTGTTTAAAGCCAGCACAGTCACGCAGTAAACATCCCACCGCCCAGGCTGACAGACATGCTAAAATGTCTAGAAGCAGCCCACATCCGTATTGCTGTAAGCGCTGCAAAACTGCTGAAGGGCTGGCTGGCTGAGGCGAGGCTACACACCTCACATTTTCTTTCCTTCTATTGTCAGCCATTAAAAAAAAAATCACAAAACCAGAAACACATGCCAGAGGAGGATAAGGGATATTACTAGCCTTTTAAGGTAGATAAAAAAAGAACAAGGAAGCATAATGCACAACAGAAGGAAGCAAAGCAGCAAAGACATCTCAGAATCCTTAACAATGAACTAGATGTGTATTTAAGGAGACAATAAGACAACCAAGGCATCAGGTAAAGATGTAAAAGACCGATATGTTATTGCCAAAATAAAATATGCCACTAAATCTTTGGCAGGAAGGCAAGTGGAATCTATAAACAGGAGTAATTATACTAACAAGCAACTTACACACTAGAAATACTGAATAAAGACAAATAATAATTAATTCTTTGTGACAGCTGTCGCTAGATTATAGCAATCACATTAGCACTCGGAAGCAAAACTATGAAAACAGTCACTAAAATGGCCTTTATTTTTCAAATGTTTTAATTGACATACCAGTTTTGGGAGCTGCTTAAGTCTATTCCTAAATTAATTGCAATTCTGAGCTATGTGCACTTCAGTGCAGGCAAATCTCGCACCTCTCATTATGTCAATGAAGTAACAGCAACACACTTGAAAGCTAATTTAGAAAATCGATTTCCAGTAAAAACCAGAATTAACCGTTTGGGGGAGTTTACTTCCCATATAATATACCTTCAAGATCTTATATATCTGGCTTTGGTGATGCACATGAGTCCTGTATTGTCTCAAGCAGGATCCTTTTTCCCTTATTTGAAAATATTAAATGAATTTCACATATATTTGATGTTCTTCCGTAACACACAGGGAAAAGGAACATGCCATGACCTCTGCTGCTGTTCTTGAAAGGCATTTTTTACAAGCTAATTGCCATACAATGCATTGAAATTTCATGTTCGCAAGTTTAAGAGTCTTACTGATTAGCTAAACCTCATTGAAAAAGCAACTGGGAAAACTTAATGTGACAATTTACTAAGGGCAACCTCTAGCAAAAAGAAACTATTTTTTTGTGCTTCCTGTACATCCTGTATTTGGCTTCTGCTCTGATGTTTGTGAAAAGGAGTTGTTACTGCAGAAAAGTAAAACAAAACAAGACTCTCCATTTAGATGAGACATCAATGGATACACTCAACACTCCTCTTCCCTAATAGTTTTGTCAAGTCCATAGGTCTCATGGAAAAACTATAAAGAAAACAATTAAAGCCACCAAGCCATCTTCTGAGGTAGAGAGGGCTTTTTTAGATAAAAGGAAATTCTACAGAGGAATCCCTTAACATCTTCAGTTATACTGATATCACTCCTACCTTCTGAGGACTTAACAGAAAAATGGGAAGCTGCAGAAGTATCTGCTGGGTAGAAAACATTTATGGAAAGAAATCCACAGACACATCTTGAGGGAATGAATTCCAGCACAGCTTTCAAAATCATTGTTTTACTTTAACGCAAACAAGCTTGAAGTTTGGTAGCATTACTTTTAACTCAGGACATTGTTAATTTCTGTAGTATTTTGGTCTTTTTTTCTTTTCCTGTCTGCTTGTTCTTTAAATAGATTTGGTGGCCTGGAAAGATACTGAGTCAGATTTCCTGAAACGAGACTGCGATTTTAATATCGGCAGCATCTGATCCTGTGTGTTTCCGGCAGATAGAGCAGAAACACCACCTGACTTCTGCAGTTGTGCTCTGGATGTTAAGAATCATCCAAAAGCCTGAGAGAGCAGGAATTTGCTGCTTTGTGCCAGGTAAACCAATCTCCAAGTGTCTGTAGTAACTAACTCTTCTTTTTGCAAGGGTACTTTCAAAAAGAAGAGTTACTTTCAGGTGAGTTCAGTGGCTCAGGTCCGCCTGGGTAGTGCAGAGCATGCAGCTGCAGCTCTAAAAAGATGGACTGAAAGGACTGGGACTCCCAAAGTGGAGGGAGAGAAGGAGAAGCTCCTTCCAAACATGCCAGCTGCACCGCATCTGCAAGAGCAACCCAAGCAGTGCCTCCAGAGCTCTGGGGTCCCACTGGGAAGACCTATCTGCATTAAAAGAATTGCTATTTCTGGAATACTTACCTAAGTCTTACACAACACCTCTCACCAGTTGTGTTATCTGCTTCAGAAACTCTAGCACTGTGCGCTACAGCACACTTGGAGAAACAGGGGAAATGCTTTTTATAGCATAGCATAAACCTTAGGAGGCCATGCTGCAGCAGGGACTATGTTCATCAGCCAACACGGTGCCTGATGCCTAAAAAATAGTGACAATGGCAACATAGAGATGATGATGGATTTATCCAAACCCTCGTGTAAACAGGATTTAGAAGAACAACGTTAAATTGACTTCTGTGACTTGATACAATCAACACCATCCAAAAGACAAAACACTGCAGCGTTGGGCGGCATTCATGAGTTCATGCACAGGTTACTCCCCTCACCTCTAATTAAAATATCAATCCTTTGGAAGGTATCCATTTCCTCAGCTGCTTAAACATGGTGTTAAAAACAACTGAGTATCCAGCTCAGGTGGTCTTTCAAAAACCCCAACTGTGAACCAGTGCTGCAACTGACTATTTTTGACAATTACAGTTGCACATAAGATTATCAAGACATTTCTGGATGTTAGTGTGGTGGGACCAGAGAAAGAGAGACCCCTGTGAAAACTGCTTTGCCTCCCTTCTGCTCGTGTCTTCCCTCAGATGCTTTCGTCTGCACTACCTGTACTGACTCCACCACTCAGCCTTGTTGAAATCCTCATGCCTCTTCTCTTTCATCCTACATTTTCCTGTTCTCCTTATAGGACATTACAGGGGAGGAGTGTTCACAGCACATCATTTCAGGTAGGAAGCTGACTTTCCTATTTGAACAATGGCTGTAGCATCTCCACCTCACAGCTGAGAAGAGAAACCTCATCAGGAGCAGCGCAGGGAACCCACGCACGCCCCAGAGGAGGCTGTCAGGCAGCCCCAGCCCAGCAGGCAGACGAGCCTGCTTTCTGATACCTGAAGGCAGGCAAGGCAACCTCCCACGCTTCAGGCCCACTCTTTGAGCAGGATTTAAATCTTCCTGAACAAATAAAACCTAAAAAGGGAAATACCATTGAAACAGACTTTTTTTTTTAAAATACTGTATAACCCTTCAAAAAAAGGACTCACTCAGCAGTCTCACCACTTCTGCTGCCCAGAAGTGGAGAATGGCTGAACAAGCACTTGCCTTCCTTATGGCATGAGCACTGTATACAAATGAACACAGGGAGGATACGATGCCATTCTCCACTGGCCGCACTGAAGCCAACACGTGAAAATCATCCTGATGCAACAGCAAGGAGAGCTGCGGGGCTAACAGGAGGAAAGGTCTGTATGGAACTGCAGGTGGCTGTACTGCTGCCAGGAACTGCAACCAAGATGAGGGATTTCTATGCAGACATGGACACTGTGTGCTGAACATGCCCCTATTTCTTCCACAGGGCAAGAGAAATCCAGCTATTCATTCAATAATGCAAGGCAGGATAAAGCATACACTACTGCTGAAAACCACAGCTAAAGAAAGCAGAAATTTACTTGATCATAGTGAAAGGCGCAGATAAGGAAAATGAGTCCAAGCAAACCATTATTTATTTTTTAGGAGGGGAAAAAAAACTCTGATCAATCCATATGCTCCTACAAGACTCACTCATCTGTATGATAAGTGATCGGTCATAAATTGATTCAGAACAAGTTAAAAGGCTGATTATAAAGCAATCCCAAGAAAAGTCAGTTCATACTCTTCCAAGTCCATAGCAAGACACTCCTAACCATCATTAAAGCACACTTGAACAGGTTACCTGGACTCTTGGCCTACTAATGTAAAGCTCATTTGTCTTTCCTACTTGTTTCCCTCTCACGCTAAACAAGCAGTGCAGCACCTCACACTTTGACCTTAGAATACATTTTTTGTAGTGTACCATTTGCTCCGCAGATTTAGCTGAAGTCTAAAAAATTATATTACTTAATTTTTAGTTAAAAATAATTTTCACCTGTTCATTTGTAAAATGTCTGAACTGAAATCTTTTTAATGTCTGATTGTATTGACTTTCAACCAGGCTTTTATAGATTTCCTGATGTCAGCGGCTTTTGTAACATTCCCGAAACTCTAAACCTGATGAACCAATTTCTGTTGGTTTTCTACCTTGACATACCGTATTAAAAAAATCAAAATCACAACTTTGCAGCTTGAAGCAATTTCTCGCAACTAAATTAATAGCTCCTGGACAGAGCTTAAAATGAAAACTGCCGTGAGCTACAGCATAAATATCAAGGTTAAGTTCTAACAGCATTTAAGCCTTTCAGTGAGGTTTTTGCTCACAAATGGTTTGACCATTTTTTCAATGTCCAGTGATTTCCAAAGCCTGTTTGGTATGCATATGCTAGTTTCAGAGAGTTATTCTAATATGAAAGTGGTTCTGAAACTAACATCACCAGTCCTCCTACCACCACTAATATCTTCTGATACTTTTAAAGGTTTACTTTTAAATTGGCTTAGATTCAAAATCAGAAAGGAAAAGCACATTGTTTCGCACTTTTTTTTGGTCTTCATTGACAATCACAGACAAGTTTTTTGCAACACAAACTGCAAGTTTTACACGTCAAAACACAAAGAAGTAAAAATGTAAAATATTTTCCTCCTGTACTGTTACTTTCCTCCAGCTTTTCTCCTGTACTAAACAAAATTAATAAGAGAGATATCCTTCTCTATCCATCCTCCCCCAAAAAAGTGATAAAATTTTACCTTGTGGTGAATATAATTATTTGTCTTGAGTATATAGGACAGTTTTAATTTAAGCAAGATCACATTATTTAAGTATTACTTAACAATCAATACCTACTGGATTTCTCCAAAGACATTTTCTCTCCATGCACTTCCGTGTAAAATCCTTACGGACAGAACAGTCAGGTATTCATCACGGCTGAATTCCACAAATAGCAGTAAACATTCAGGCTTGAGTTTAACGCAGAGAATTCTAGATAATCTATACAGATATTTTCCATCTGTTTTACAGCATAAACTGCATATAGTTCTCTGCTAGCAGATACATTTGCCCAAAGGATGCCACCACAAATTGTTCTTATTTAAGTTTCACTTAATGCTTCAATAAATCCATATATAAATACACTTATTCTACAGTGCCTTCTAGGTATTTATGTATAATACACAACTATCTGTGTGCATGAGCGTGTACATGCTTCCTATCCTTAATTTTGCAATGCAACTCTTAGCGTTCCAATTAAGGTCTTCTTAAAGAGAAAAACTTCTATTGTTTCATGCAGTATTCTTTCAAATGGCCTCAAAGAGTTATGTAGCACTTTTTTCCCCCTAAATATGTAAGAATTATTTCTTGAAATCATTATTCCCCAAAATTCCTGGAAGATTTCCAACAACAAACTTCTCTTACCTCTCTTCAAGGACCGCATTATTACTTTCCTTTGATACTAGTTTCTCTGCTACAGGCTCTTTGTGCTCATTTCTCCATCTCCAAATAAAGTGTATTAGGGAATAGAACAAATCCTCAGTCTCCTTGGAGGAAATGTTTTACCTGTACCTGTTTGACCCCAGCACCTCACCACACCTGGATCATGGGACAGCTCTGTCACAGCTCTTGGATGCCGAAACCTGATCCAGGCACCACTCAGTGCTGATCAGCCTCCCTTCAGCCCTCACCACATCCATGGATGCTAAGGGGCCTCAACGCCAACTCACAACACAAAAGATCGCCCTGAAGGTTTTCTTTGTCAGGAGAAGGTTTAGAAGAGCATTATGCACTTTTCAGTACAGCACATGGAAAAAGACGGTATTGATATTTGGAAATTTCCAAATGTTATTTGGAAAAATGTCAGTGAAAGAGTTTTGTCTGCCATCCACTGCATTTGAAGAATTTTTCCATTTAAAACAATTAAGATATCAAGATCAAGGTATTAGTACATCATTACAGTGTCTACTAGAAGCTATTAAGAACCAGCCAAAGAAAAAAAAAGCCAGGGAAATACTCTTGTATTCTAAAATTGGCTGTGTGAACTTCTAAAGAAATTCCAAAGTTCAGAATTTTTCCTTCTTCTGATATACATTTTAAAGAACTCATACAAATTTTTTCCAGAGAAAGAGCAGAACACGTACCTTTCATTTGATTTAAAAGAGCAACTTTGGACAAAAATAAATAGCCAGATTTACTTTTGCTTTTTCAATTACTGGAAGGACAGATATTCTAAAAGAAAAGGATGTGTTTCCCAAATGTTTAAAGAATACTGAAGACCTCATTTAATTTATCTGAATTGTCACTTACTAAGCCAGCTGTAAAACCTGAAGGATGATGAATAGCTGCACTCTTTGGGATTAGTTTTGCATTCTACTTAGCATCTATTTCTCTTCTTTATCTCCCAAAAACCATGGTGACACCAAGCTAGACAAATTTTTCATTGTTTGCTAATGCCTTCTTTTTTTAAATTGAAAGTTTGATTTAGAGCTACCTTATTTCTTTTAAAACAATACATAGTAATATCTCCATAGCTAGTAGAAGGCAGTTTTGGAAGAAAAAAAAAGTAATACAACTTTGTTTCGGTTTTGCTCTTTTTTTTTCAAGAAACTCAATGAGGAACTTTTGACAGCAAATTCTTCCCTCCAAAATTGTCTTCCCTGTCCGAGAAATACTCTTTCTTGAGAACTTAAGACACATACAACAAACCACCAAAATGCAACAAACTCCCCAAATTCCTTCTGCAGAGGAATGAGGCCGAGGCTCGTGTGATGCTTCCAGACCTGCTGAAACCTGCAGGTTGCTGCCAATGGGATGCTGTTCTCTTTCTCGAGGCTGTGTTTTTCTCACTGCATCCTTCGCATTCAAACTGGCAACTATGGAATTGTGTGATCGGTTATCAACAATTCAGAAAGAAGTATGAATTTATGAGGGGAGAAACTACAATACTTGACAAACAGCCAATTGTCTTTCAAGGTCCTGATCTACTGCAGTTCAGGGAGCTGAGCTGGTTTTAGCACCTCCAGTTACCTCCTCCTGCTGAGCTGTAACTTTGGAGCTGCACATACTGAATATACTTCGCCTTTTCTTAGTTACTCTTCCCATGTTTTCCAGAAAGTTCTCTCTTGGAGGCTTGCTTGCTTTAACACTTCTAGGGGACAAAAGAGCAAGTGCCAGTAGCTTGTCTACTACCATTTCTGGCAAATGACAGCTGCACTGTTTAACATCAAGAGTTGTCACCAATCTGTCTTCAAACTTGTACTCTATCTCAGCTCCAGGGAGGGTTCAAGACAGAAAACATGGCCTTACAGTTCTTGCAGGCAACTTTTTTCAGGAGTCTGATACCAATGCAGTTCAAATAAACCAAAGAACTTACAAAGATGTTAGGCATATGTGGCAGTTCAAACAGAAACCAAAAAGAACAGAATTCTGCTGTCTAAAATAATATTTTAAAAAATATTCCAAGGAATTAGCAAGGTGTCCTTGCAAGAAACAATGAAATATTCCCCAAAATACAGAAACTCAAATAAACCCATTGTATTAGAACGCTCTGAATTGAAAATCCACCTGAAGACATCCCAACAGATATGTTAACAGGAGTTTTAATGAAACATTTTAAATTTAGTTCTCAAGATAAACTTGAGAATATTATGAAAGTTTACTTCTATTCTGCTCTTTCTGGCAATACCGGGGAGCTGAATTAATGCAACTTGGCCAGGATATACTACTAGCAGTAGTAGTGGGAGATGCACCCACTTTCTGCTAACAGAAATCCCTGCTATCAGCGACTGGAAAAAATTGCTGCTGTCACTGCACTTTGGAGCCATGAGAGCAGCCAGTTCTCATGGTGTATGATAGATGCTAAGTAATAATTACAGGCACATGCAACCTGAGGCTATAGAGTTGCTTCTTACAGCATTTTCTCCAGCCAGACGTGAGGTAAACTTCAGGTTTCTTTAGCAATCATGAATTTAATGAACTTTTACTCCATGTTACCTTCAAGACAAGGCTGAAACAGTAGCAAGATGCAGTGACACGCTCCACTCCTCCAAGTGCCTACAGCAGAGCAGTTGCTTAGAACTCCTTGAAACAACCAAATTATGACACAACATTTTATATCCAGACTTTTATTTACACATACTCGTAATTCAAGAACTATTTACTATTCTATGCAGACAGCTCATGAGCATGCTGGCCTAATGAGACAAAGTACCATTAAACTAGGTTTACAGAAGCATGAAGATTCAGTAACCATCATCACAGACTCCTCATCTATTACACCTAAAAAAACTTCATAATGGCTACAGTAAATCTATTTATCTTACACAAGCTTAAGGGTATCTCCACCGCCCTATGAACAGAATAGTCAGCCTGAAGTTCAATAAAACAACTGAAGCTTTTTACATACACCATCAAGAATGGAGAATCTGAGCTAAAACACATGCAAACCCAAACTAGAACCAGCTGGATACTCCAAAGTAAGAAGTCTTGATACTTTTTAAAAATAATGCTGTTTGTTTAAAAAAATACCCTCCCTCAAAATATTGTTTTTAAACCTTACATTTAAATACATACGGATTTTTTTAAATTGGATTCCTCTTGTTTTGTTTTACATTTCAAAAGTATCTTGAGCATTGCAGTCATTAAAGAGAAGGGAGTGAAAAAACTTTACTTTGTGCCAATAGTATGACACCGATTTTGTACCGCTGCCTATTTTAGATCCCATTTATTATCAGCGATCATAAAAAGGACTTTTCTCTATGTAGCTCAGCAAAGCTTCTATACTGCTTCATCTGTAAGTTTAGAACTTACTGATTTTTACTGAAAAATACATCCACATAGTACATTCAGTTTTATTTGAATTTGCAAATATTCAAGAAATAACTGAGTAAGAGATTACTGACATTTTTTCTTTTTATAAAGGCCCAATACTGAGAATGGCCTCTGCTATTTGAGACTTTATACTCAGTAAATTCCTGCTTTCCTAAATTACATTTTCTCATGATACAAGTACATAACTTCACTGTGTAGGCTGCAAATCTGGTAGGGGAAAAAACCATTTTTTAAAAATGTCGAGTACTATCCGTTTATTATTTTGTGGCAAGTTTTCCACCTACATTAAAACCCACAGATAGTAAAAGTCAAAAGGAGCTGTGTTACATACCAGATTGGCTCCAGAGGGAATGGAATTACTGTTTTTGTACTGAGTTTAGTGGGTTTTTTTTAACCACTTCACATTTTCAAAACTGAACCCGGAAACAACTTTATTTTAAACTATTTATGCTGTATTAGAATAGATCCTTCACAGCAGCCATGGTTTTAATTTTCCAAGTTACTCTGGATCTGAACATTCCCAAATGCTCTGCATATGTAATACTATTTTTGGTTGAAGATTAGTGCTTGAAGATATCTAAAGAACTCCTCCTTTTTTTTTAAACATCAAATACCATAGGTCCCTGAAATAAAATGTAGACGTTTGAAAATGCAGCTCCTGAATGAACCTGCCCTACAGGACTTTATTTTTAGGGGATCTGGGCTAAACCATCTCTGAGAGCAAGCTTCAGGGTAGAGTCTTGCTTTGACTTCTATTATACAATGTGTTCTCCTGCAAATAATAGCAGTTTTTTCTTCAAGGCAATTATACATGTTTTAAATGGAAACCCTTATATAAGCCTTTCACAATTGAGGAAAGAGTAATTAACTTGCATAATTGTTAGTTGTGACCTGTAGTTTCAGTAATGCAGCTCAGCAGGCCTTTAAAATGTTCAGGCACAGGCTGCTAAACAGGATGTGTGAGGAAAGGAAAGGATGCAATCAGAGAATTTCACCCTCCTTTTCATCCATACACATCCCTGTCGTGGCAGCAAACAGAGGGCAGAAGTAAGAGGAGATGACCTTCAAGAACAGATCTCAGATATCAATTTTATTTCATAAATTTTATTCCTTCCCTCAAGACAGAGTATTTCTCCAAGGTATTATGGTTGGCTGAGCAGAGCAGGAGGAAACGCAAATTAAGAATCCCATTAGAGCGGCATACATATGACTCCATACAAGTAATGAGAGATAGGAATTTCCATAAGATGTATGGTCAAACAAGCATCAAGAGAGGTTATAAATCCAAGTTAAAACGCATACATTAATTCTAGAAATAAAATAGAAAGTTTGAATGAAAAAACCCTGAAACGTGAAGTAACTGAAAAAAAAATCATGTGAAATCTTTGTGGAAAAAAATTCCTTTTCCATTACTTCAAAATTGACAGATGGCTAGCATTGCAGTTTACAACTCAGAAATGCTCTAAGCATGATGCTGTACTAGTCCTATTACCTCCTCCCCACTGCACCTTCAAGCAGGAAAGAAGGCCAGTACGTCGGACCGACTGCCCTGGCATCAACTTCCTCGCTAACCTCACATTTCTCAATTCTACATTCAGTACTCTCCTTTTGTTCCTTCTCTTTTCAGCACTTAAAATTTGCTTTATTTCAAATGACATCTAAATACATTATTTAAGTACCAAAGCGAAATTAGCAGACGCATGCTCTTGCCTAGAAGCTCTTCTGTACAATTAATAATTGAAAATCTGGTAAGTAAAAGCAGAACATCCTGGATATCAGCTTCTTACTTACCTTTCTTCTCCATCACTGAAGTCCTCCTTTTGATAACTACCTAAAAAGATCATCTCAGGTAGGCATGTTACAGCAACACTAGGCAGGATTTTAAAGCAGTGCCATTCCCTTGCAACATTACCAGACTGTGGTGCTCAATAAACACTGTTTTGCATTGACAAAGTCAATCTGCCCAAGGAGCTCATCCCTGTAATTGCTCTAGTGCAGTTACCAGAATCAGAGTCCTAACACACACCGGGGCTCTGATGGGAACAATTCGCCAAGAAAACCAAGGCTGCCCCTAATCTGAACATCTATCACCTCTACACATCACCAGATTAAAATATGGCATCTTAAACAGAGGTTCTTTATGTTCACCTTTGCTGTATGTAAGGCCACTGCTAAAACCCCTCTGCAGTGGATCAGCCTGCACAGCCACAGTGCACTGCCAGGGCACTCAGTCACAGCGGGGACACCAGAGCAGGCAGCCATGGCCCGTTCCACTCCTCTGCTGTCCTCCACATTCCCCTTGGTGCATCCAGCCAGAAACCCACCCTGCAGGCCTACCCCACTTCTCTCAGTGAAGCTGATTCAGAATCAAACTAAAAAGAAGAAAATTAATGCAAAAAACCCCCCACTTCAAATATAGGACTGCGTTTCCAAAAGCAGCCTTCCATTTTTAGAGCAACAGCTTTTAAGTCCTCTGCTTGAGACATCTTGACTGCTATTTCCATGAAAGCTGAACGCTTCCAGCTCCCATGGAAATTAGCAAGTGAGGTGGGTGCTCAACATCTCAGCAAGCCATGGCAGTACTTCTGCAAAGGAAAAATGTTAAACCTGACTCACCTACAATTAGGAGATGCTATTCAGTTTTAGAAACCACGTAAAAAAATAAGCTGTTGGAAGTAGAAAAGGAAAAAAAAAAAAAGATAAATTAACGCAAAAGATGTAGCGAAAAAAGCAGCATTTGAAAATGCATTTAATTCCTGCATCCCCAGACTCTTGATTTTTCATAGCCTTGGGGATGTGCCAGCATGCTGAAAAGATGAAAGTTAACATTCTTCCAAAGGGGTTACACAGATGACACGCTACCAACCATCAACAGAACAGTAATTACAATGGCTTTATGTTTATTTGAGAGTATTTTTGACTAATAGAGTTCCTTAAAAGACTGTTAGATATTTTGTTATGGTGACATTTTCACATTGTGTGCAATTTGTACTCTACGCAAGGTCTAAAATTTTAACACACCCAAAGGCTCCACTAGAACTGGGTATTTAGGTCATTTATATTACTGCAGTGAAGCGTCAATTATTTCGTCTGATACTCCTAGCCGTTCTGTAATTTGCCAAGAGTAATGTTTTCCGTCAGGAAACTCTGGCAAGTCAATAAGCGCAGGCTTGATTTGACTTGAACTGGCATCAAGGTTAGAAATGGAGGGGGTAAATGTGAATCTTCACTGTAAAATTAAATACTCTGGTTTGTGGGTGGTTAGCCATGCTTCCTGCTCCTTCTCCTCACCAGCATCATCTCTTAATAGATGCAAGGAAAGAAACATAAAGAAATTTCTACTTGTCAATGAAAATGTCTATCTAATAAATGCTACACAGCGAATTCTGAAGCAACATAAGCAAAATATGCTGGGCAGTTAGCAAAGGGTTTCAAGGAACAGGGGTGACCACTGAGGCAAACTCTGAATACAACAAGAATGGCGACATTTGGGTTACATACACAGAGCACAAATCAGGATTTTTTTCTACTCACCCTTTTCTGCCCAGAGGGACAGCTTGGTCCCAGTAAGCTTTAGGGTACCCTGGGTCTTCCCCAGTTCTGCCCTTGGTAGCTGTTGAATGGTTGCCTAAAACCTGTCAATTATATTGTTCCTAAGTACATAAAAGGAATTGAAACCTTCATCTGTCAATTCAGACCTTCCTCTTCCCTTCTTGGGGAAAAAAAGGATGGAGAGGTCACTGACACCATCCTCTTCATGCCGATTTTAAGACCAGCAGACCAGTCATTGCTGGATGGACCAAGAATAACTAATTCTTATTTACCCCTACGTAAGAGGCACAAAGAGTTTCGGAAAAGACATGAAGGCTACAACATTCAGCATTTTTTAAAAACTTATGCAATAATAAATAGCAAATAAAACCAAACTGAGGAGTTTGAAAACCTAAACCTCTAAATGTTAATAGTTAGTCAGAGCTATAATACTTATCCTAAAAGCTAGTGCATTGCGTATTGTGTAATTTAAGCATCAGCAACTAAATTTGCTTCTGTCCGCTTTTTTGGAGTACAACTTAATGTGCCAAACCACAAACTGTATCCATGTAGGACACGAGTCTAGAACAATTAAAAAAACCGCAAAACAAGTAATGGCATATATGTTTATAAAGTTGGCCTACAAAGTCTTCATTTTCATTACCCTCAAGACTTGACTGTATGTAGACGGCTGCTATTTTGTTGTTTCTTCTGTCAGTATCAAAAGAATGTCATCATCACAATCTGCCTGTATTTTCTGTCACTCTCAGCTAGTGATCAGACCAATCTACACTGGCATTTCAGTTACCAAAATTACTCCGAAGCCCTTTCATTAATGGACAACCAAATAACCATTTCTCTCAGGCAGTCATACTTCTCGTCAGCTCCCAAGAACCCTGCATCCATGTACTGAAGGGGGAAAACAATGATACATCCTAAACTGTAAGAACATTGACAGTAGCACAGTAATACCCTTAATAGTCTTCAAACTGCTTTCTTTTGAACAAGACAAACAAAAGAAATCCATTTGCTCAGACCTTTCACAAACTGCACGTTTTGAAATTTCAAGTCAAAATAAGGGGCACAGATGCTATGATCAAAGAGCAGCTGCTTGCTTAATCCATCAGGAAAATGATGCAAACAAAAGCTTAAACGAGCAAAATGACAAGAGTTCAAATGTTGAGGCTATAATTTTTATTAACTGAAAAGCAGAGCGCGCTTCTCAAATAACTGCAGAGACATAAAACAATATGCAGACATTACAATGCTGATGGATTCCCAGCTTCAAAATAATGACAAAGCCATTAAATTCTACCATATAGCAAATATAGTGTCTTCCTGGTGATTGGAGCGACTTCCACTTCACAGCTGCTACAGAAACGGTCAGATTGTTTGGGTTATGGGACACAGAGAGTGTAATTTTTTTTATTAAATGGCTTGTGCATCTAATTAGTTATTTAATACAACCAATGGTGCAAGCAGCCAAGTGGAACGGGTCTTATTTACTAAATCTAATGAGGTAATTTGTTAGGAAAAGTTACGGTGAAATGCCTGAATGAAGAATGAACAAAAATTACAGGGTGAGAAAACCAGGTTATTTTCAGCTCAGATATATAATATTAACCAGATGAACTGAAGACTTTCTCCAGGCTAGCACCTGAATTCGAGAGCTGGGTCCATTGCTAAAATCCAGAAAAAAAACCCAAAACTTGTAGCAATAAAAAGTTCGTATTTGAATTGCTGCAAATGTAGTTACATCAGCAAGAACCTGACACACTCAATCTACAAAGCCAGGTCATTTCTGTCAGCTCTGTTAACCCTTTTATGTTGCCAGTGCATGTAAAGTACCCGCCAAAATACAGAAAGAATTCAACCTAAACCAATGGTTTAAAGCTCCTGAATCTTACGAAACTGGCACTGTAACAGGAGAGAAACCTATATGGTGGGGGACACAAGTCTTTTCATCCACAGGCAGGATAAACAGGGAAGAGCAGGAGCCAGAAAGATGATTTCAGGAATACCTCCTTATATTGAAAGGCACTGAGGACACTGAACACTGATCCATGGCTTGTTGAAGTGTGCTGCACAGGGAGTTTCACAAATTACATGCAAAACTACAGGCAAGGATGCACCACCAAGAAGGTCTCCCAAAAGAGACCTAAGCCGGTGCTTGACATTTTGTCTTCCCAGTGTACACTCAGTGTCCATTCCTGAAATCAAAGCAGTATGTCCAGCACAAGCTCAGTTTAACCCTAATCAGTAACAGAGGTCAACAACCAATATTTATAACTATTAGACGGTGTTTGGACCTTGAGCACTGGAAAAAGGAACAAATATCGAAATTTCCTTAGTGAAGATTATGCAAAATACAGCCATAAAAATTGATTTTCACCTGTATATAATAATTCATAAGTACAATTCAAAAATACGTTGTGCAATTTAATATTCCTTGGCAGAAGATCTCCTGTGGTACTTGGGTCTTCCTACTTCCTGACTTGCTACAACAAACAAGGAATCACTTGGCAGCAGTGAAGCATTATCCATATAGTCCAAATGTGTAGCCTAACCCATAACAGAAGAGAAAGACATGAGCCATCTAACTAAAACGGCCTTGGGACACTAAAAAGGCTGATTTAATCCCAAATTGATTCAAAACATTTTTAACTGGAACTAATACAACCTTCTGATATTTTACATCAAGACTGAATGCTTCAATACTTCCTGGACAGTTCTTTTCAGCTATATACTATTTTCACAAAAACTAACTGCAGATCATATTTTTTGTGGGGAAGAGGTAATTACCACAGAAAAGAAAGGAAATACTAAATGTATCACTTAGTGTCATTTAATGTATCCATGTATCAGTTAATTTTAAAATAATTAGGCACAGTGAAGATAGCAAAGCTATGAAGTCTTTGATACACAGTAAATGGTTGCTTTTATGTCATCATCTAAAAGTAGACTAGCATACTTTAAAAAGTGATCCAAAAATGATTCACCCTTCTAAGATTAATTCTCCATCAATTTAAAACCAGCATTGAATAAGACTATCAATAAGCAAAGGTAGACTTTGTCAGGAGAAATCTGTTGTCCACCAGAAGATGCAGCTGAAGAAGCACAATTTGGGCATTCTACAAACCTACCAGCAACTAACAGACCGTTCCAGATGCCTCCAGATTGATGGTATTTGCCTCTAGATTGATGGTATTTTTAGCTGGCGTGAACAGTCACACACTGGAAAGTTTTAATGGCTCTTGTTGATCAATATGCAGAATTTGTAGTTTTTTGGGGCACACAAAACAAATGGCTTAATACTGAATTTGCTTTATATTTTCATGTATCCTTTTTCTTGCTTTTTCTTCCATTGTCAGTGGTACTGCTGTTGAGAGCCTGTGACTAAAAAGGTCATTTTTCCACTCCACTCAGTGCTTCTCAGGCCACACCTGGAACGCTGTGTTCAGGTTTGGTCCTCGCTACGCAAAAAAGATGTGAACAGGCTGGAGAGGGTCCAGAGAAGGGTCACAAAGATGGCCAAAGGACCAGGAAGCCTGTTCTATGAAAACGGCTGAGAGAGCTGGGTGTGTTCAGCCTTGGGAAAACAGGGCTTAGGGGAGACCTTAGCGCCATGTTCCAGCATTTAAAGGGTGGCTACAAAGAAGCAGCAGATTGGAGATTCCCTTTCTACAAGGAGTCACATGGAAAAGACAAGGAGTAATTGGTACAAGTTACCCCTGGGGAGATTCTGACTGGACACAAGAGGAAAATTTTTCACAATGAAAAAAACCAGTCACTGGAATAACCTCTCCAGGGAAGTGGTGGATTACTCAACACTGGACACCTTGAAGATCCAGCTGAAAAGGGTGCTGGGCCATCTTGTCTAAACTGTGCTTTTACCAAGAAAGGCTGGACCAGATAATCCTTGAGGTCCCTTCAAGCCTGGTATTCTATGATTCTGTGATAATTCAGTACCTAATTTATTCAGACATACAGCACTTTGCTAGAGTAGTAAAATAAATGCAAGTATGTGGTAATGTAGTAGAGCATACTAATAGAAGAAAAAACTCTCTCTACAACTCCTGAAGCACATTAAAACCATTTCAACTTACTGAAGACTGGAGAGGTGAACGCCTTGTGAAATAATTGAGAGAAAACAGCTCCCAAATGATTAACACTAATTTAACATTAATTTTTTCTCTTATGTCTTCTCAAATGCGGTTTTAAAATTTTAGAGTGTGCATTTATATATACTGCCTCTTCAACTACTTCAGTGCTTTACTGAAATAAAAGCAGTGAGTGGTGCCTTACTGAAATAAAACCATTGAATGGTTCCAATTACCTTGATGTTCTGAAGTCGTGCACAAATGCCATTAAACACTCTGTAGAATAACCCCACTGTTGTGATTGCTCTGAAAAGTAATCAGCTTTTAGAAGAGTCCAGCAGAACATTACTTCCTTGCAAATATCTGAGATAACTAATGAGATGGTCATATCCTGAAAGATACTCTTCCAACAAAAACCTAGGAAATTAATAGGTAGGATCCAAAACTGAAAAAAGATAACTATCTTTTCAACACAGCTGTGACCTAAGACCCAAAACCAAGCCTCGGAATCGTTAATGACATAATTGGAAAAGTCCTTAATTTTGAGGTCTTGAGTATCCAGATACTAAATCTAAAAACCCAGGAGAAAGAAGATGTTTCTACAGTCTGCAATTACACATGCTACTTAAAACGGAGCCCTCATGCATTTGAAATTTGGCTTAGAGAATACTATGAACTGTTGAATAATGCCAGTCTATCTCACATGACCTGTCACATAGCAGTTCAGTTTTCTTTAATTCGCAGTATTTTAAAAGCTAAGTCCAACTTCACAATCAATGTAGAGAACAAACAGGTTCATTTGCAAAGTAATTCACTTATCTATTGCAGACATCTTCCTCAGGATTACATAAATTACACTGACTATAGTGACTAGATTATCGGTGCCCATAAACCTTAAGGTGGCTGCCTCCTATCAGTTTTTACATACTTTTCTCCTATATCTACTCTTGGTGAGGTAACACTCAAGATAGACTGCCCTTAACAATCTGGCAGATTTTTTCCTGTACCTCAATAGGGAATACAAAATCAGGTGGCTCAGAACCAATCAGAAATGAAAGTTTTACATCTGAATCAACTTCAGAGATGCTTTATTCACTCCTACCCATAAACACATAAAAACTCTGAAATAACAACGAAGAAGAAAAACTTAATTCCTTCTTCACTAAAGGGGTTTCTTTTTCTCATTATTCAGGCTTTTTTGTGATGTGGAGAGGCTGTGAATCAGCTGTTCACAGTGGAAAGCTGGCTCACAATGTATTTGCCTAGAAACACTTACAGAGAAGGATATAGCAAAAACAGGCAAGCTGCCTAGATGTCCACTGAAGTATTTAGCCCTGTACACTGGGGCAGCATCCACCAGTGCAATCATACCAGAAATCTCAGGTTCTGTGTTTCTTGGTTTAATTTAATTAATGACTCTGACAGAAAGCAGGATAGCTCTACTGCAGCTTTTTGACGATGAGCTTCACTATGCAAACAGAACTATACTTGATATCAGTGGCATTTTATAGCTGACAAGTTTGTCAGTTCTAACATGTTTGAAAAATCCATAGCTCTTGTGTGATAAACCTGCTCAAAATGAAGTGGAAAAGCATGCTTTTGCAAGCTTTAATTCTTCTGCCGCTGACTGGATTCAGCACATAGAGAGAAGCGAAGGCATTTCATTTAGGACATTGCAACAGGCAGAGAAACAAGGAGGTCTCTTCTAATTCTCCTGCTCCTGTGGTGTACTTTATAATCTCCTTCATGGATTTACTGGAGTCTGCCTTAATACTATTTATATGCCTTCTATCCCCATATGAAGATTCAAGGCACACTGGTCTGGTGTTAACAACCGTCCCCTACTTTCTAACCTAAATTCACTCATGGCTTTCTTTGACCCCCTGATTGTCAGCTCTGTCCACCACCACATTCCAGTGCAAAGTTTCTTAAATGCGAGATCTTGGAATTGTAAACAGTCACCCTGGTTGGTTTTGCCAGTGCTTCACTACCTGTTCTAGAAATGCCTCACTGTATCTCTCGTAATACGCACTTGCTTAGTGCATGGCTGCCCAGCCTCAGTACACTAATTACACTAGCTATGATCAACAGCGAATCCAGGTATTTCCTACTTTCTCCCGAATTTCCAGGAGGTATCAATCATAAACCCAAAAGTGATTGCCCTTCTGACTGACTGTAAACTCACAGCTGTTATATCAGTCTTCAAGGTCAACTTTTTAATATTGTTTACATCTCCAAATTTCACACAATCAGCTATCTCCACAGTTGCTTTTTTTAGTCAGCATCACTAATGAAAATACTCTCTAGCTCTTGAGTATGTCTATCCAGCAGTTTCTCACGGGCCTGACTGCTCTGTTTTCAACCTACACACGGACATGACCTGTTTGCCCAATTTGCTACCTAACTTACAAGTCTACAGCACTGGCAGAAGAAACCCACTTCACTGTTACCTATACAGACTAAAGTTACAGAAATCAAAACAAGTTTCACAGAATTCTTGATGTTGGTAGGGGTCTCTGGAGGTCATCTGGTCCAACCTCCCTGCTCAAGCAGAACCACCTAGAGCCAGCTGCCCAGGACCATGTCCAGTCGTCTTTTGAAGACCTCCAAGGACAGAGACTTCACAATCTCTCTGAGCACCCTGTACCAGCATTCAGTGACCCTCACAGTAAAACAGATTTTTCCTTAGGTACACACAAATGACACATCACCAGCTCATGTTCAAGTCGGTGCTTTCCAGGCTCCCAGGTCCTGTTCTATAACGCTGCTTTCCAGCTGGGCAGCCCCCAGCATAAACTGCTACAAGGGGTTGTTCATCCTTGGGTGCAGGACTTAGCATTTTTCCTTATTAAGCTTCATGAGGTTCCTGTCCACTCATTTCTCCTGTTGAGGTCCCTCTGGACAGCAGCATGACCATCTGGCACATCAGTCACTCCTCCCAGATCTGTGCCATCAGCAAATTTGAGGGTACACTCTGCTCCATATCCTGATCACTAATGAAGATGTTGCACAGGAGCTGGCCCAGTATTAACCTTTGGGGTACACTACTAGTTACTGTTCTCCAGCCAGGCTTTGTGCCTCTGAGCTCGGTCTGTCAGTCAGTCAGTTTTCAGCCCACTTCGCTGTCTGCTCATCCAGCCCACACTTTGTCAGCTTCTTTGTGAAGATGTTACAGGAGACAGTGCTGGAAGCTTTAACGAAGTCAAGGTGGACAAGACAGACTGCCCTCCCCTCGCCTACCAGGTGAGCCATTTTTAACTAGCAGCATCCGGCTGGTCGAGCACAACTTCCCTCTGGTGAATCCATGCCAACTACTCCTAAAGACCTTCTTGTTTATTTTAAATGCTTTGAAAACACTGGAAAATATACCAATCTATATTCAGTACTTTAGTAGTTAAAAATTAACATAGTTAAATCTGCTTTAGTGTAAATCCACACCAACTGAAAATCTATCATTTTAGTGTATAGCAGGTTTTCTTCTGATTTAAGCCACCCTGTTTTTTTCCCAAGTAACAAAAAAGTAAGAGTTTTACAATCCACACACATGTTCTCCCAGAGGTATGTGGAAAAAAAGAAACTGATTCATCACAAAAGAATCAATGCACGCTTTCCATCAAGGTCCTAAGTTTTTGACAGATTTTCTACGAACCCTAACAAAATTCCCTCCTAAATCCTATCCCCAAATCTTTGCTCTCTAATTACTAGAATCTTAGCAGGTAACCATAAGTAGACTAATCAAACAAGAAAAACTGCATTTCTTTCCAGCTAAGTATATAAATCCTGCTCTCTCGTGTTTTTCCTCCCAATTAAGCAGTTTGCAAACTTGATAAAGCTTTGGGGGGGAAAAAAATCTTATAAAAAATTCTAGAACTCTTTGAGTCTACATAAATTTTCAGGATGAAAATTTGTTACCTGAACTCTGGAATAAACATATCTAACAATATATGAAAGCCCTCAGCACCCTCAGGAAATTCTTCAATGACCTGAATGTGTCAAAAAGAGGGAGAAGCAGATGACCATACTGAAAAACAATGCATGAATGAGAAACAGTAGATCAACTACTTATTGTATCACGGCAAAGAGAGTATTTTTACCGCAATTCAGTATATGCTTAGAATTGATGAATTACTTTTTAAAAAATCATTCATGTCACACCATGTATGATTCTGCTATATAACCTGTCAAAATCTGAAAAACACCAGAAAACAAAAGCATTGAGTTCTACTTAGAAAACACGACACCACAATGATCTCTGGTGTCAGATTGTGCTTTCTCTTATGAATAGTTTAATTTTCAGGAAAGGTCCCCAGAAATAATTGATAAGTAAGTTTACACTGAACATAAAGTATTGTTCTCTTTTTTCAGATTTCAACTTATTCAATTTCCGCATCCCAGATAAAACCTTCAAAAAATAGTTTTGTAAGTCTTGATATCATTACAATAAATTACCAGAAGATAATGAGAAAAATCAGTGTTTCTATGTAGTGACCACAAAATTGGATACAACCTCTAGAGTTTGTTTTATAAGTTAAAAATAGAAATTTTAACAGTGTGGAGTTGAACACAATACTAGAAATTACATGTGGAAAACTAAAGAAGAAGCTAAAAGGAAAAAAGTATTATCTTTTTGTTCCTTTTTTTAATCTCTTCTTTGTGCTATGCACAACTGTACAAGGGGACATTTCTGAACCACCACCACGGAGTTAAATGCTGCTGCCACACTGATTCAACAGCTGCATAAATTAGCCTCACCCATTAGGAAACAGCTTTGTTCCTCTTCATATTTTTTAATTTTTACTTGCAAGCAGTTGGTTTCAAGAGATACCTACATCTCCTTCAAAATACAGGATAAGGTTAATTCTCTTTGCCAAGTTTTCAAGGACTAAAAAGAAAAACAAGTACAACATTTTACTTGAACCTGAAAAAACCCCTCTGAAATGCTGATACTTTTCTGGAACAAAGAGATTAACATTCTTCAATTAAGAAAGGAGAAAGCTTTCTTCAAATTCATTTGCAAGCAGTACATATTATCTCATCAGTTCAGAGATTACATGTGCAGGTGAACCGGTTTCCAAGGTAACTGGACTAACCATGGGGAAACCATCAGAGTGATAAGGAACTCAAAACATTTAGGAGGTACCATATGGAAACAGAAGAGAACCTGATGAACTGTAGCTATTTAGATAAGCCTAAAATTTACTTATTTTACACAAGTGAAATAGGATAGATTAGAGCAGTGTTTCTAATGTTTAAACTTCAAGTTCATTAACACTGCCTGAACACCTGACGTGGGACCAGAGGAGGTGGTACCTCTCCCTGAACACCACAAGCACGAGCAGATCAAGCCCTTCAGTGCCCACGCAACCCAGGCCGCCTCCCAAGGTTCTGCTGCGTGGCTATCGGTACAGTAAACCAGGGACACGGATCCCAGCAGCAACAGGAAACCCAGACAGTGTTTAAAACAACTGAGATGGCAGAAGTATGGGGTTTAGGTCTCCACAGGTCCCCAGTTTAGTTCTACCACAAATGCCACTGAAAATAGGTAAGCTCAACAAAACTGAACTTAAGAAGCCTGTTAAAGGGGAGGGTTTTTTTAGGTTTTAGAGCTTTAGGCAATTCCATTTCAAGAAATACAGTTAGGTAACAATGTAGAAAAAAAAATTTACTTATTTATGTTTATTATTGTTGTTATTATTTATTATCTATATATTATTTATATTCTTGTTTATATTTTTTATTACTTCTGTTATGTAAATTATGTTTGTTGTTATTATATGCAGACCTAATTATCACCAAATACAGCACTTAAATACAGTACTTGACATTTGCAATTTTTTATCTGGATGTCATGATTCAGCAAACCTGTGAAAACTAGAAGGCGTGAGTGTTTCAGCCACAGAGAAACCCATAATTTAGAACAAATTAAAACATAACCCAGAGAAATAAAAATATCTGGCCTTACATGGTGCCTTCTAGGTGGTGTTTGCTTTTTTCTCCTGCACAAATTGCACAACATACATCCATTTGCACCATCAATCCACACTGAAATTTGAACTCAAGGCAAAACACAACCAATACACATTTGTAGGCAAGCTTTTTAACTGAGGGCATTCATATATGCATGCAGCCTGAAAAAAACGAGATTTTGTATGCAAAACAGGCAAGTTACTCCCAGTCTGCACAGGGAGGAGACGACAATTTTCTTCTGCGAAGGTGGAAGAGAGGCTTTCTGGAAAATATGCTGAGTTGCTGCTAAGCATCTGCTGTTTCCCAGATGGGGCAGAAACTCTGACATACAGCCAGAGCCCAAGGACGCAACAGAGTGGGCACATGAGGGACAAAGTTTGTCTTTGTGTCAAGACCTAGATTGGGTAGTTCATTTCACTTATGTTAAATACATCACTGTGGTATATTATATGCAATGGATTCACTTGGATTCACTTTTATTACTCTGTACTGTGGGAAACTGTTAGTTTTCTTTTGCAGTGCTCCAAATAGCATTTCCGAAGGCTTTTGAAAAAATCTGTGAGAGGAAAGACCAGCTCATAATATCTGAAATACTTTTCAGGGCTCAATCCTGTAAACGGCTTCTCAGCTGGAAATAGCATCACCTACTGCAAAAATGCAGGGGGTTTCTGTAAGAATACAAACTCAAAAAGCTTTCCACTCAGTGCGAATAGTCTTGGATCACACAAAGTTCTCATATGCTTCTTGTGCACTAATTTCTTAATTTGCGGCACCAGAAAAAAGTTTGATAGAGCAGCAAGATAACTCCCCATAATAGCAAAAATATCTTGTGCAGATTCAAAGACAAAATCCTCCACATTATATAATGCCTGAAAACTACTCACAGAACACAATACAGAATGCATTTTCTTAAGATATCCACACAGTGAAATAAAGAAAAAGCAACACCAACCCCCAAACTTTTAGCTTGACTAAGGAGAATTCACTGCACTGGGGAAGAGTCGTTGTGTAGCTCACTAACAGCAGGATGCTACTGTCCTTATACATCTGCCCACAATTTAGCAAAACAAAGCAAAAAAACCAAATCAAAGCCTGTGGAACACAACAGCACAAAAAACCCCCAACCCCTCTAGGTCTTATCATCATAAGGCACTTAAAAGACTGGCAGTTCAGAGACCTTCATGATGGGATGGAGTAATTATGTCAGCTTAACATGTCTGCATCAAGCCTCCCAGCACCTTCAGTCTTAGGTTAACACAGGAAGAGTCACCACACTTGCTGTGTAAACATGCTTTAAACCACCACAGGAAAAGGAAAAGGCCACTATCTGTAAATGACATTAAACAACACATAGCTGCCTCTACAGAATGACATAAAAATGAACCAGCCATCACCTCCAAATTTAAGAGAAAAATCTCTGATTCTTCAAATACTGTATTCTGAAAAACAGCTTACCAGAAGCCTGAACTTGTATCCAGTGGTACACAGAGAACAGGCACTCATTTAGTTGCATGCAGGATCCCAGATACTCAAGCTAATCATGAAAGGAATTTTGTCTTCAAATTGGAAGCTTTCTAAACTACATCCTTGAACTACCATAAATAAAATTCTGGGAAAGCATCAAAAAAGTTCACAATCTCTTGTTGTGAGTAGTATATAATTATTAGCAAATTCTATAACCATCCATCAGCAATTAGCATTTGGAGAGGCAGGCTCCGTAAGAAAAACTTACTTGGCTTATTTTATTTAACACATAAAACAAGAAAAAATACATTACCACATTGCAAAGTAAATTAGTCTTTTATTGGGCACCAAACAGCTACAACTAGACTGCTTTTGGTACCAACCTGTCTTATTTAATTTTAATTCAGGTACACCTAATTTATACTGCTGCCTGAAGCAGTATGTACGCATATTCCTCATGACAGTCCCTCTGCTCTTAAATCTCTTGTTTCCAGATCATAGCTTGATAGAACTACAGCAATGAAAGGAGAACAGATTCTGGGAACTGTAATTTGTTTCCAACTTCTATTGGCCAAGTATATAATTACATCCATGAAAGACAGTATTTTCAAGGAAGTATGGAGTCACATTGGACTGCTGCAGAGAATAAAGTCAGCACTATCATAAAAACACTAGGAACTCGAAGCACGGGTTGAAGCCACTTTCTTTTACTTCCTCTATATTAATTTCAGTTTCAGTTCTGCTGAAGAGACCATGGACGACAAGCTCACTCTTGTCAGCCAGTTACACGTGAGGTACAATTCTGTCCACAGTACATTACTACCCTTTCATCAGTTCTGAAACCTGGTTTCACAGATAGTAAAGAGCCACAATAAAGTGGGAGGTGTGTTTCAGAGATGCTGAGGACCGCACAGAAGTTCTCTCAAATCAAAGCGGTGCAAGAGAGAGCAGCAGTGAAGCAAGAGACAAGTGCCCCAGCATGGGTGGCTGCAGCTCCAGGCTCTTTCCCCAGATTTCACTTGTACTTCATTTACTCATAGGCCTCTGAGCACAACTTGAAAACAGTGAGTAATACTTTCCTTCTCAACTGTAGTATTGTGACATCAACTCATCAGTACCATAAGACTCCCCAAAAGTTGTTTCACAGTTTTTACTTTCCATTAAAACTTTAAGGTCTTAATTCTACTCCTCCCTCTTCCACTAATCCCTGTTGCATAACTGAGCACTATTTCATCTTCCCCTGACTCTCTCCCTACTATCTGTTGTACTCATTTATATTCATTATGCAGACAAAGAGACATTCTAGCCACGAAGTGAATACCTCGATAAGGCCCTGACTGTGTCTCCAAGACACAAATAAGAAAGCCTATCCTGGTCAGCCTGGTTTTAAAATTATTCTAGCTTCTTTATTCTTTGATGTTTTATTTACCTCTCCCCCCAACCTAGCCCTGGGGGAATACTCCACATTGAAATTGCTTTAGAGTAATGGAGTTAAATGTTAGCCTTTCTCACCTCCCAGCCACCAAAGAGCATAATGGGAGAGACAACCTAAAAAAAAGAGGCAGGTTTCAACTGATATTGTGACTGAAGAAAACAGGATGGAAAAGCATCCAGAAGAAGATTCTGGTTTGAGACACAAATAATATCTGTTATCACTAACTGGGGACTCCAATTCAGTAAAGTACTTACGTTCTTCTCAGTTGGTCAAAGGAAAACACAACATTTATGCACAGACTAAATCAAAAACCTGAAGTTGATCACTTAAACGCCCCAAAAAATCCAAAGGGAAATGAAGTTGCAATAGAGGTGGTGCTCCACAAAGCAAGCACAAACATTGACCAAGGCCCTGCCTAGGGTCAAGAATAAATTTATTGAGTACTACAGTCTCTCTGACTTCTTCCAGCTTAAAGCCCAAGTAAGAGCTGCAAACATGCCTCCTTTACTCAGGGCTCAAAGCCTACAACTGCCTCCTGAAGGCAGGCGACTGTCACATGGGATCAAAAACCCAAGAAAGACCTAACTCTCTTTGTGAAAGCCTATCCAGGAGATGAAGATGACAGTAGTGATCGCCATATAAAAGACCAAGTGCCTAGAATGCTCATCCACTACACGGGAGTTAAGATTCAATTCCCCTTACATCGAAGAATCTCTTCTTAAATCTAATAGCTCCTTATCATTTCATTTTAACGAGTCTTTCAGCACATCTCAAATTCCAAAGCTGCCTCCTCAGGGCCTAAAGGAAGTAGTCTAAATATTAAGCTAGGCAGTCGTGTTTGCCCTTGCGTTCTTTCTAGTGCCAAGATCTGCAAAATCAGACAGAACAGACAGTTCTTTTGGTTCCACGTTCAACTGAAAGGATGGAAGAACACAATGTAACCTACAGTGCAGTGTTTAGGTAGATGCTCTTCTAGAAAATTATGGAGGTCCAAGTCCCCTTCCTATGCACATCTTCCAAAGTTGGTTATCCCTTCCCCAAGCTCTTCTATTAATTGTATGGACAAACCAAAGTTCTCACTAAAATGTTATTGCAGATTTTCATCACACCTGAGAAGTTGCTAGCCTTCATGAGATTATGTACATTGCACTCCAAGATCAGTAAGAAATCTCATTAAGCGCTAGCAAATAGCTAAACACAATATTGATCAGCTTACAGAGGTGTGATGTGATCACACAAAGGAGACTCACTGGCTAGTAATTAAACTAAAGAACTGCTTCCAACTGAAGGCACTACAGTCTCTTTCATGAATCTGTGCCACTTGTTATAAACTGTCAGGCAAAACTACAGGATTTTTTTTTTTTTTTAGTTATACAAGAAAAGTACTGAGAATTATGAATTCTAAGTAATTTCCTTTCTTAATAAAATAGCTTTGCATCTCTTTGGATATTAACAGATATTGAAACCATTTCCAGCAAAGCATCAGTTCATGGTTTCATTAGAGATCTACCTGAAGCAGACATTTTCTGACACAATTCTTGTAAGCGGATGAAGAGACCATCCCACCAGTACTTAGTATAATTAGACAGCAGACTACATGTTCAGTGCACTGTTTTAGGCTCCTTGCATAACCGACTGCAATTCCCGGGGCTGGTTGCTTTGGGAAAACAAAGTCAAACAACAGAATAAAAGCCCACGATTGTTGTTACTATATTAGCTAAAAAATATCCTACAGTCTCACTGCTAGACTTCCAGCACAGGTGGCAAGTCCACTGGCAATTCATGCAGTGGTTCAGCCTTACCTTCTAATAATCATAATTATGCTTCCATTTCTCAGAAAAATTCCCCTAAGTCATCTCAATTTGAGCAGCTTTTTAACATTGTCACCTTATTTCGCTGTATTACACCACTCTCTGAAGTTCTGTTTGTTCCAAACTTTCCCGTTGTGTTAAGTTTACTTGCTGTCACACATCCATGAGAAAAGGAAGCACTGTCTTGTTTTGCACCTTCCTGAAGCCCACTCTGTTCAACACTGCTGAATGCACTGTAAGATCAGAAAAATTACTATCTGCATTTCTTTAGGTCACTGCCATCATCACTGCCATCATCACTGCCATCATGTCTATCCAGGTACCCTGTTATAAATGCACAGTGAACACTTATTTTTTATTCTGTATGTGCTAACCAAATTGTGCAGAAAATGACACAGGACTCTGTGGTGTTGTAATTACGGTTTCCAGCACTGTTGTCTGTCATTCTTATGCCGTAGAGTTTGCATCCCAGAGTACAGAGGTGCTCAGGAACTCTCGCACGCAAGCTCAGCGTACCGAATCAGAGCCGGTGGCGTAATCCCTGGAAACCCGTCACCAGTACTACTGAACTAATTTACTGATCGAGTTCCTGGCAGCAGCATGACAAAGGGCTGCACAATGTCTAGGAGTCCCAAAAATATCTCATTTCTGACAGTGACACTGATGTCTACACCAAATATACAAATGTAAGCAGAAGAAATATACAGATGTAAGGCAGAAGCAGTTCATTCAAAGTAAGATATTTCAAATGTAATGCATTGCACAATTGCATTTTTTTCACTGTAGAAACTTAATAAAATCTGAAGTCCGAAAGGGGCGTGAGGGACAGTCCTCCTTTTCTTCTACTGCTAGTGGTTTTTCCAGGTAGTGAGACAAAAGATAAAATTTTGACCTTTATTTTCAAAGTAATCCTAGCCAGCCATGAAATGACAACTATTATTCATCAAGTCACCAAGTGATGTTGTATCTTGGAATTCCAGTGCTAATAAAAGACAAAGAACTTCGTCTAGTATTTCACGATTATAATACCACTCTTGTTTGAAAGAGAACAAAAAATACCTAATACCAGAGAGAAGTCATGACATGCTCACCTTTAAGAGACTTTTGCTACATCCTCCTGGCAGGTTTACCCTGCACT
The DNA here is from genome assembly GCA_013398855.1 of Mohoua ochrocephala. Classification (NCBI taxonomy): domain Eukaryota; kingdom Metazoa; phylum Chordata; class Aves; order Passeriformes; family Acanthizidae; genus Mohoua; species Mohoua ochrocephala. The sequence goes on from VZTA01027664.1 coordinate 435,022, forward strand.
GCAAAAATTCTTGCAGCTAAAGCAAGCCCCATACCCTTGGGAGCCTTATGCTTGGAATGTAAGAATAAATTACAGAGTTTTTAAGATGAAAATTTATCTTTCAAAACATTTTGATGAATTACCACTACAATATTTTATTAGTCAAGTATCTGCACACGCAACTAAGTTTGTTCTTTTAACTCTTATTTTTCTAGGTGTATAAACGTATCCTCTAAAAAGTGGTGGCAGCAGATTTGCCTATAAGTTGGTCAGATGAAGCAGATACTCCACACAACACAGACCAGAGAAAACACTTTCTCTCCTCTCAGGTGTCAGCCACAGTTTTAAGGAAAACTGCAACAGAACATATGGCACATCTACATTTTGTTGTCTCTCGCACAACAAAGAAGCGAGCTATCAAAAGCAAAGCCTGAGATCAGAACAATCTGTGGAGAGTACAAGAACTAGAGAATGAACAGCATTCACAGAGCCTCTATGGATATGAAGCCATATACTTCACACATCATTTACTCAGTATAAATAATAAAATAGAATAAACAAAATCTACATACAATGCTGCAACAAAAACTCAGTGGAGAAGGAACCACAGTAAAATTCTTTACTCTTTTGAGTGATGAATATGATCGACATAAAACAATGAAAAAATTATAAACTAAATTATTAAAAAAGCTTCTTCGTTGTCTTTTCAATTTTTTAATGCAAAGCAAAATGTCAAGTATGCAGTCCTAGAAAACAAGCAAACTGAGGATAAAAGATGAAATTCTGTCCTAGGCCATCACAAAACTGCAGCCCTCGAAGTGTCCAGAATCAATGGNACAGAGACTACATTTTAAAACCTAAAAATCTCTACAATGCTCAGGTAGCATCAGGAGGTCACGTGAGGCAAAATGGTGAAGAAAGAGTTCAACTGCATATTTTGGATAATGCTGTATTGAGGGACTACTGATGCACCAGGAAGCAGATAGCTCTTAAAAAAAGGCCAAAAACCTGCCCTGGGGCTTCTTTGAGTTCTAAAGGCTGCAAGTGCAGTGCTGCTGAGCACCACTGGCTTATGACAGCTGAGGCAGGAGCCTGCCGGGACACAGCGCCAGGTGCTGACCCGGCCCTAACCCAGCCTGCGCTCCCACCCCATTGCCCAGCTGGGGCAGGAGACCACCACTGCTCCCCCAGCACCCCCGCCAAGCCCCCGAGCTTCTCACTGCTTGATTTAGCTTCCAGCAGCACAGCATTGTCAAGCTAAATCCAGCTTTCTCAAACTCAGAAACTTGGAGTTCTTAATGGAACGGATTAACTACAGGGGTTCTTCGGGGCTTAGAGACACAAGTGACCCTTTGCACTAGGAAAATAAAATAAATAAAGTAAATCAAATATGGGCACAAGAGGCTTGCTTTAATAGAACCACTTTTAAGCCAAAGGAGTGAAGAACAATTTAGACTATTTGCTATCTTTTATTCCTTTTTTTCAAAGTAGTATTTAAAAAACTTCTCACTAACCCTTCTCATGTTTTAGAAATGGCTGTTGGTCATCTCCAGACATACACATTGGTCTCTCTTCTGGGAGTTCTTAAGAACAAGACCAGCAAAATTCCTCTCCCCTTCCTTACTGGAGAGATAAACTAGACAAAATCAGCAACTTGGTACATTTTACAAAGTGAGTAATTTAAAGATTTCACTTAAGGTATACAGCATAGGATGAGATTATTTATCAGTTTAACCACAGCTTTTGAGTATTTGGACTCAACTGGGCGCCCAGATCACATTCCTATTCCAATCAAGGCTTACCCAGGAACAGCCATCCAGACTTCAGCTACCACTACATGCAAAATGTTAGTGGGCTTTGCCTCTGCTGCAAATGAACACTACTCCTCAACAGTTTTATTTTTGTATAGGCGGTTTTAAGTTTTTCCTCTTCATCATAAATATTAAACTCGTAATATTTGTTTAAATATTTCCTCAAAATCTTTTGCCTTATTAAATGTTACGTATAAGGTTAGGTCAATCTGCTTATGTATACAACAAAATATGTCCTAAAAACCCCTTAAAATCCTTTCTTAGCTGTTTCAATTAGCAGTGGTGGGCCTAGCTTCTCATTGACAAGAAACATTAAAAGTCTAGTATCAATCCTAAACTTAACTATCTGTAATAACAAAATTACAAAATAAAAATTCAAGCTTTATGCAATGAGCTCTTACTAAAATACTCATATAGATTTAAACAACATTAACTATTACAATCAAACCTACTGGAGCTGCTGCACCACCTTTGGATTTGCAAAACCATGCAGTCTTAAAACCTGATAAATAATACAAGAGGTCACTTAGTATATTTTACAAATAATAAAATTAAGAGAATTTGTCTTGGATGCAATTTATCTGCTTCCTTTGCCAAATTTCACTATTAGAAAAATATTTTTTCTCTGATCTAAATGACACAAGAGAACCACATGATGGCTCAAGCTGGAAGGGATCTACAAAGGTCATCTGGTCCAACCCCTCTGATGAAGCATAGCACTCCTTGCCCAGGACCGTGTCCAGACGGCTTTTGATTATCTCCAAAGATGGAGTATCCACAGCCTCTTGGGCTAACCTGTGTCAGTGCTCAGTCACCCACAAAGGGAAAAAGTTTCCTGATGTAATCATCTTCATGGGCCTTCACTGGACTTTCTCCAGTCTCCTGTGCTGGGGAGCCTGGAACAGGACCCAGAACTCCACGTGGCCTCACCAGTGGTGAGTACTGAGGAGCGATCATCTCCCTTGACCTGATGGCAGCACTCATCCTAACACAGCCCAGAACAGAATTAGCCTTCCTTGTTACATGAGCACATGGCTGACTCACATTCCACCTGATGTTCTCCAGCACCCCAGATCCTCTTCTGCAAAGCTGAAGAGGATGCACCCTCTGGATGGTCCCCCAGAACATAATGGTGCATGAGGCCAGGCGCAGGACATTGCACCTCTCCCCGCTGAACTTCATGAGGTTTGTGGCTTCCCACCTCTCTGTTCAGCCAGTTTCCAATCTACCCGACTGTCTGCTCATTTAGCCCGTATTTAACAAGCTTCTCTATGAATATGTTATGCCAAAAGCCTTACTGAAGTGAATTCACACAACAGCCACTGCTCTCCCCTCACCTATTAAGCCAGTCATTTCTTTGTAGATGGTTATGAGGTTGGTTAGGCATAACTTCCCCTTTTTAATGGCCAAGACTTACTGGTAATGACTGTGTCATGCACTTGCAGTAAACCACAGCAAGTCTCAGCAGTTATTTTGGATCTACAGCTGTTAAGCCTGGACAAATTTTCACTGGCCATACACAGAGAAAGAGAGAAAAGAAAAAAAAAGAAGAAAAAAAGAGCCCGCCTGTTTAATGGCAGTTTCCCTCCTCGCCAACTTAAATATTAACACGAAAGAAATGTGTGAAACATCAAGGAAGCATTTTTTAGTCAACCTACTAAGTTAAGAGAGATAAAACTGAGCAACTACTTCAGAGGAAAATGCTGGGCAAAGGGGAATAAAGAGCTACATGGTCTGGTGGTCTCTTCCTATCAAATGCCATACTGAAACATTCTCATTTGTGTTAGTGCACTTTGCCACACTGCTAAATTACCATCTTTTTTCAAGAGTGCTCTAAACCTCTGGATTAATGAGTTCTCTCTGGTTTGCCCTTGCAAAAAAATACAACACTAAAATATTTTGAGTATTCTGTTTTAACAGTCCATGCACAATGAAACCTACTGGGCAATCACTCAAGCCAACACTAACGAACGAGTATCTCTGGGCTTTTAAGAAGGCAGAGTTAACAGGTAAATATTGAAGTATGTCAGATTCTATACATTTAAGGAATCTATTTAAGGAATAGATCACCATCCATCTTAAAGATGACTGCAAGCTTATAAAGATGTAAAGACGATTACAAGCTAGATAAAAAAAAACCCTAATGCTTTATCGTAAAGGCCATGATCTAGATGAATTAGAGAAGAGTTTGATAGCGTGACTTTTAAAAGCCTCTATATTTTATTGCTTTCAAACAACTAGTGTGAAATGCAACGATTTTATCAAATGGAAGTCCCTAGGTCTACAGGCAGCATAGACTGAATACTGGAGGATATCCTTTCCATGTGATCTTATGCCCTTGAGATTATTCACTGAATATTAAGGCAGATGGAAACTGCAGAGTGGAACATCAGAAGTTACAGATGTGCCTAGACTAAGAAGTGCACCTTTATGTGTAACAGCACAAGGCAAACAGGTCTTGGCGATAAATTCTGCATTCACACCTTCCACTGACTTCATCATACGGAATTATCTGAGTGATCTGGGGGGTTTCTCGAATCAACTCTCGTAAGTAACTCGAGTAAAATTAGCTTATCTCAACAGAATGCTTTCTATATAAAAAATGACACCACCGAATAACATCTATTGCTTTGTACCATTTAATTACAGGAATATCTGGTACTCTTTTTAATAGATTATTTCTAGCCTTCAACACAGCTAAAGGTAATTGCAACACTTTATAAAATTAACAGACACCACTAGACAACACAGTAGTCTATCAGGAACGTAGGAAGAGTGCCTGCTATTAAAATTCTTTAATCTTAGTTGGAAAACATCCAATTCCACCTTAAAAGTGGAACGCCGCCTCTTAGTTTTCAGGTGCCTTTTCCTTTGAATGCAGAGATGCAATAATGGTCCTTTCCAGGCCTTGTGCATCACTCAACGAGCAAGACAAATTTCTTAAAGTCCCTGTTTTATGACAGAATTCACCAAGAAAAAGACACATAAGAGCATCAAGTTGCTACAGCTCTTCCTGCAAACCCACTCCCTTTGAGCAGAATCCATCAGACACAGTCCAGATGAAGTCTCCTTGGCAAGTTATGACACCCATAATTCCCTACTGCTTCCAAAATATTGCTTCATGTTCTCTAGAATGCCATTTGCCTTCCTCACAGCTGCATCACATCATGGGTTGCTGCTGTCATTCTGCAGGAGCAAGTCAGAGTGGCTTTCTCCTTAGCTGTCATCCCCTACAAATGAGTCACTAGTTTACCGTGAAAGTTCTTAGCACATAAATCCATCCCCATTACTCAAGTCCTCCCAGTCACCCATAATTTACTGTAATCCTATGCAATGACGATAAGGCTTCCCCCCTTTCCGTCAAAAGCAAGTGTCATTAGTGCGCTCCAACTTCCTGAGACAGAACTACTGAAATTTTTAACAAGGTCTTTTATCTTATCAAAGACAGATCCTAATTTAGTCTGACATATACTACCTCCGATAAATCCATTTACATGCATTCCATTTGCCTCTCTGCCTTTGATTCTTTAAAAAGTGTTTTCTATTGCTTTGCTATGGGGAAAAAAAAAAATCAATAATTTTCTGGAAGCCAGAACCACCTTTTTTCTACTTTCGAAAAACAGCTATTAAATTTGCTCTTCTGCAGTTAAATATCATCTCTATTTTCGTAGTGCACTTCTAGTTTTGAAATATTTGCTACAAGGTTTTCTAAAATACAGCTTCTTTGACCCAGCCCCATACAAACCTGAGCACTAGAAACCTGTAGGTTTCTTCTTCACCTCGCTATAGGAATTTCCACAATAAACTGGGGGTGATAACTCTGATCATAACTTCATACTCACTGCATAACACCCAGCTTCCTTTCTCGTTTAATTTTTAATAGATGAATAGCTTCTTACTACTTGGAGTATTTTCTTTTACAAGGTCAAACTCAGCTTGACTTCTGGCAACTTCTTAGTCACATTTAAGACTTCTGAACTCTATGACATTCTTCATTTTTTCAACAACCACTTATGCCACTCCTTCCAAGTTCTTGGCTAACTTATGATGTTCTCTTTGGCTGAGTTTTCTTCTGATTAGGTCTGCAATCATTCTGCTTGTGTAGTCTGCTCTTTCTTGGGATGAAAATCCTACGCACTTTTTCTAATTCTGGATCAAAGAGCTCCCTTTGCTCTTTGGTTCAGCTAATTTCAAACCACTTCTCCACAGTTTCTCAGTCTGCATTTTTGAAATTCAAAACCTTTAATTGGAAACCCCTTTGAGTCTTAACCACGTAAACCTCTGATGCAAATTATTTAATCCAAATTCTGTTTCTACAAACAGTCCTTCTAGAATGCCCTCAATGCCTATGAAACCCAGTTTTAAGGCAGCGTTATTTCTTTTTAATTCAAGAACTACGTGTGTGAACACTGCATCCAGGAATTACTGATCCCTAGAATTAGTAGTGAAATTATGACTTATATGAGATTAAAGACTCCACAGCACATTGTAGCAGGGAAATAACTTTATTCCATTTACTGTATTCCAATAATTCCATGTATACTTAATACAAGAAAACTCTTTTGTACCTGAAATTGTATGCAAAAGACTCATCAGTGAAGGCATAAAATTCCACAGCAATAATGAGATATCTTTGTTCACCCCAGTGACTGAATCACAATAGGAACTTCTGAAATGCTTTATCCCTTCACTATTCTTTATCTGAGTGCATCCAGTCTTTGAATCTTCAATATTTACTTCTCATTCCTTTCCTTGACAAAGGCATATAAATGGTTTTGCCTTTCATAAAAAGATCTTTCATAGGAGCATATTACCAGAGCAAAGAACCTGGTTTTTTATACTGCTATTATTTTTTTACAAATGATCAAAGTTAGCAGGACAATCCAAGCAGTACAACGCATTTTATAATTAAAGTCAGTAGAATTCCCCATACTTGACAATACCTGGGAAAAAAGTATCCGTTCATTTAATGCAGCAGAATAGACACGCTCCAAGCTACCCAGGCAATAGGTCTGCATGCCAAACTGCTTCACACATCAAGATGAATGAAATTAATTACCAGCATGCTGCCCATTTTACAAAATTTGAACATGAGCATAAAAGTTCAGTGATAGATTCAACACTACAGGATTCAGAGGCTAAGCCTACCTAATACTTAGTTTCATGCTTTAGCCAAAACTATCCTCCACTCCTAGTATTGTAAACAAAGCATGGACTGCGGCACCCCACCCTTATGGGGAAGGGAGCATCCAAGATTCATAGATACTCATGGTCAAAAGGAACAACAAATGTCAGAGGGTCCACAAAAACTTACAAAATTTTGTTAGTAAATTAGGCACTTGGCATGCAAATTGGTATGTTAGTCCCTTATCTCTTAGTAATAGCACACAGCAATGGGCTTTGAACAAAGTGGGGAGGGTGAATGGAGAGAAAGAGAGAGAGGAAAAGGGAGATGGCTTAAAGAGGGGGAGAGAGAGAGAAAGGAAAAGAGGTCACCAGTCTTGTCTCCAGTGTCAGGACAGCTGATGAAGTGTCCAGGGTCCTGGGGGTGTGCATGCCCGGGCTTTGTGGGTGTAACTTTTCATAGATAAGCGTTCCCCACTCTGGAGATACATTTCTCACTTTCTATGCCAATTAGTTATCATGGGCAGCCCGATCTTCTCAACCTTTCTGGAAATGGGTTGGAGGCCTCTATGGGTCTTTGGTGGTCTTTATGATCACCAAATGATGACCAGTCTTGATGACTGGGTTGGCCTTTAGTCAACATTCCAGGCCCATTTCTCAACCTCATTCCTGCACTTGTGCTGTATGGTGTTGTGCTTATCTCCAGGAGCCCAAACAAGAACATTAGTCTGAGCATAAGTGCTTCCCTTCCTCTGCACGGCCCCTTCTTCAGAAACACCCTGATCTTTCTCACAGAATGTTATTACCAACAATCCTTGGTTGGCTCCACAGCTATCTGGCTATCGGCGTTTGAGAATACATATTAGTTCTCTTATCTTCTAGGCTTCTACATGGACACAGGAGCTGAAGTAGGGAGCCAAATTTAAGGAAAAACAAAATATTCTTTGGTGATTTCATAAAGAGCTACGCATCTTTTTTTGATCTGTAAGCTTTCATAATTAACCTGTCCAAAAGTGGATGAATTTCTCAGATTCTGTAACCATGTAAAATAGCCTCAGGATCTTTCTGCAACTTCTGTCCTCCATACTGGCCTTAAACAACAAGTGTCCTAACATGCACTGTGACTACTTTATTTATAGAATCACAGGCTCACTGGGGGTGGGAAATGTGGAGATCATCTATATGAAACTCTGTATTCATTTAAGTAAAACACACATAGAAGTGGTGGCAAGGTTGGAGTACAGTGCTTGTGGATGGGTAACCTTCTCTTATGATTCCTATGATCCAAAATAGTTTATCAGCATTTTAACAACAGGTAAATACAATACTGAACATTTAATCAGGCAAAGAAATACTTCTTTTTTACACTAAGACTTGAAAATGTTTTCAGCACACTTTATTTTGATGGCTACTAGATAAAGAATAATGATATTTTAGATTAAGTATTTCAAATGTAATTACTGCCAGATTGAAGGACTTGGGGATGCTGCCACTATTTACATTCCTGAATACATTTTGTCGGGGCATCCCCTGGTCTCAACACAGGCTGGGGGAATGAAGAGATCAAGAGGGGCCCTGCTGAGAAGGACTTGGGGATGCTGGTGGATGAGAGGCTGGACATGACCCAGCAATGTGCACTCACAGCCCAGAGAGCCAAACGTGTCCTGGGCTGCGTCCAGGGCAGCAGGGTGAGGGAGGAGATTCTGCCCCTCTGCTCTGCGCTGGTGAGACCCCACCTGGAGCACTGCATCCAGCTCTGGGGTCCCAGCACAGGAAGGACATGGACCTGTTGGAGCCAGTCCAGAGGAGGGCCACTAAGATAATTAGAGTGACGGAGCATCTTTCCTATGAGGAAAGGCAGAGATAATTGGGATTGCTCAGCCTGGAAAAGGGAAGGTTTTAGGGTGACCTAATTGCAGCCTTTCCGTACCTGATGGGAGCCTACAAGAAAGATGGAGAGAGCCAATTTACAAGGGCTTGTAGTGACAGGGCAGGAGAGAATGGCTTCAAATTGAAAGAAGGTAAGTTTAAATTACATATTAGGAAAAGATTCTTTACTGTGAGGGTGATGAGACACTGGAACGTGTTGCCCAGAGAAGCTGTGGCTACCCCATCCCTGGAAATGTTCAAGGCCAGATTGGACGGAACTGAGCAACCTGGTCTAGTGGAAGGAGTCCCTGCCCATGGCAGCGGGTTTGGAACTAAATGATCTTTCAGGTCCCCTCAGAAATGAGGAATAACTGAAAGAAAGACTCATTCCTTGAACTGATTTTTAGAAGAAGCTTGTAAAAAAATGTAGCTCATGAAAAATGTCAAAGCAACTGTTAAATACAAATTTCATTTATGTTCTACGCTAAACTATAGTCAAAAGCACTTGTAAATTGTCTTCAAAGGCAAGAGAGAGAGAGAGAGCACAAGTTCCAATTCCTGAAGACCATTTGAACAAGACATGATCTGGAAAACTGAAGTGTTGTGGGGTATAAAATTCAGTCATGCTGCATGACAAAACAGAGGAAGCACAACAGGAGGCAGGGGCACTAGCGATTACATTCCCTTCATATGGAATTAGCTGAAGGATGGAAGAGCCGTTTGCTATATACCTTCACGTTACCCTCTCTCCCACCTACCCCCAAAACTCAAGAGAGGTCTGCAGAGATGTCCCTTCACCACTGCACCCTAAGGAAGCTTTACAGAATGCTGAAAACTGCAGCGGCAGCTTGGGCCAAACCCCCTCGCAGCACCACGAGTCCCCTGCTGTCTGCCATACGGTCTGATCACATAATACCCAACCCCTTGGCTGGTAGGACAGAGTCGGTGGAGCAGAAGGTTGCAAAAGGAGGCTCAGCAGGAGACACAAATTGCTGTTAACAGCTTTAAATGGTTTAGCGTGTACCTGGTGCCAGAAATCAGGCACTAACTGAAGATGCAGCCATCAGCTACCAGGACAGCAGAAACTCTGGACTTGGAAAAAGAAAAGGCGAATGTTACTCTTCCTCCTAATTCTACCCAGGATGGAGGAAGCATGGCTCAAAAAAAGGACTTATGATTTGGACAAGCAATACATTTGCTAGGGTGTGGAAAGCCATGAGCTAATGAATTCTGCACTAGAGGCAAACCTCGTCCAATTAGCCCGCCGTGCTCGGGAAGCAGTGTATAACCCAACCCTTAGGAAACCCTGCAAAGCCCAATGAAAGACCAATAAATCAGTGAGTTGCTGGGTTGGAGGGTGTTGTTTTGTTTCTTTGGTAGAAAAGTATCCCTGGAAAAAACAGAGTATGTTTTTCCTTATCTCATTTACTTAACTTTTTCACCTCGTCCACTTGCCCTGGAGAGCTTCAGTTCTATCCCTGAGCACAAACACAATACCGCAACACGAGAGTAAGCCAGTGCTGATAAAAGGCCTCTATATCACTACATAAACAGTCAAATGAGCAACTACAGTAATGCTCACATCCCTTGTTTAGCAACACACTCCCGTCCACTGCCACTCTTGGGCCCTTTTGGACACCTTTTTATTGAACAGCACTAAGTCTGATTTAAGCTCCCACAGACACACACAACTGCTCACGTCAGCAACACCACACTCCGAATACCTAGAAACTTTCCAAGCCTGCAGTGGCCTCTGGGCAGCCGCCTGCTCCTAAAGGGACTTTCAACGGAGATGAAATCAGCAAATAGATCCCATAATCCTAGAGCAGAACAAATGGCCCATGGTGCATGGGATCCGTGATAGCAAAATTACAGACTGTGACACAGTAGAATTTCCTGCATACATCGACTTGAGTCTTCAAGTCTTTATAGTGAGTTTCTCAATAGCTGACTCTTCTGCCTGCTTGGGAGACAAGCAGAATTCAGTCTTTATCAGTTTGGTAAGATTTTAGTTACTTATCCTTCTGCCTATACTTCACTGCTTCTCCTAGTCCTCAGCACTTCCCTTAAAGGGACAAAAAAGTCCCTTACATGTCTGCCTAAAGAAATCACATAGAAAAACAGTCCAAAGATGTTTACCTAAACCTGTTGAGATCTTCAAGTAACAACTTTATGGCAGTAACTACCCAACTGATTCCACAGGTTACACATTCAAATGTCAATTTTGTTAATTATTTCAGAGCTCTCCCGTAGGAGGAGAGTGAAGGTACAATACTGAAATCAGCACTGAACATCTACAGTTCGGGTTGGACTTTGCACACCACTATCTAGCAGCATAGTTAAGTACAAATTGCATCATTTTCATAAAGACAAATCAGCCTCCAACAGGTCAGAAAATACTCCTATATTACTTTGTATTTTCCTCTCACTCTCAATCATGTCATGCATGAGATGATGTTCAGCTAAGTATTAACGAAACGAGTCATGCCCACTAGCACACAAAATTGTGCGGAACAGAAAAAATTCTTAAATAGTTGCTGTCTATTCAGTCAGAAGCAACATCCCCGTGTAACAGATGGGCACAGGGAGCGCCTGGGTAAGTTCATCTGCTAGCACCGTGTGAGGGGACAGAACACAAGTCCCCCTTGCCGCCTGCACTGCTCACTGAGAACTGTGCTGCGTAGAAACCTCCTGCCAGAGCCAGTTCCCAGCCTCCAGGCAGCGTGTCCCACTGGCAACGCTGTTGGAGGAGCGCGGGAGCCCAGAGATCCGCGAGCCACAAGGACCCACCAGAGGATTCTCCAGCTGCCCTTCCTGGGTCCCTGCCCGCGGCGGCATGGCCGGGCACTGACCTGATACCACTGGCAGCCTGCCCTGGCTCACACAGCTTCACGCTGCCGAGGGAATTACAGAGCATTGCGGAGGAAAGGGAGGAGGGCTCGAGAGGCAGCTTTTCATTTTCCACAACTTTTGCTGCAGTTCCTCCTGCTAGGGCCAGCTTTCCACATGGTCTCACTTCTGCTTCCCCACATGACTAACAGATTGCATGCACTGGAGGCACCCAGGACAAAAAGCAGGGGAACTCCCAGACCTCCCAATCCCTCCTACACTGTTCTCTCCCAGCACAGCTTTTATTCTGTTTTTCTTCCTATCGACAATAAAGATGCTAGAATAATGAAAGCAATGATTCTTTTACTTTGGATAAGCTTGTTAAGAGTACTTTATGCTTAAACCCATGACAAATGTACTCTTTTTATTATTTACCAAAATGACTTTTAGAGCATTTTCCTGATGGACTGTTATTATTACTGTACAATATGTAATCTGAAATGAACAAAGCATGAAAAACTTGAAAAGAAAAAATACAAATAATTGAGAAAATACTCTTAAAGCCCTTGGCATGACAGCATGATTCAGACAGACTACAGCAATATACTGAAGTAAGAATGACACTATTAGCTCTTTCAGAAACAGCAGAAAAGTCTGACCATCTCAAGAAAAAAATCAGTGGAGTCACTTTCTGGATTCCCATCTGTTGCAAACATCATAAACAACTGGTAGATCTTTCAGAGGAGAGAACATCATCTTGTCTTTTAGTACAGCTTGAGCAGGAAAGCAGTGGAGGGGACAACTTCCTTTGCAATCAAAGTTTTCCCTACTTCACCTCCCCCCAGAAATTCAAGAAAACCAGCTACTTTAATTATGGGAGTAATCAAGAGAGAACAAAAACACTTAGAATTTTTGGTTCATGATGCAAGCCTGAATAAAACACTAACAAAACAAAATTAAAAGAAAAATCCATTATCTTGTCTTGGAGTATTTTCTTTCAGTGTAAAAAATGTTCTTTTCAAAGCATGAAGAAAGATCATTCTTTCCCCTCCACCCCATGATAAACAGATATGAAATCTGGTTGCTTTATTCAGATGAAAACTTCATAATACAATATACATCCTTCCCTACTTTAAACCACAGGCAGTGCGAATGCAGATTTTGTAAATCACATTACTTTAACACTGGAACTTCTGTTCACTGATTTAGTAATTTGCATTGCTAAAATCACACAATGAAAACAGTCAACCCCAATTACATTTTTAATTTTAAAATGTTTACATTTCAAGTACTCTGTGATATATTTCTGTTTCAAGAAGCCATTTCTGCAAGAATTGCCATGGTTTCGAATTGTCCATTAGAGACACGTGGCATCTCCAGCCAGGGTCAAACCACCACACACACGCACTAAAACCAACTTGGAAGTAAAATACTTTTAAATTTAACCCTGAGACTCAGCAGTGAAAAGCTGGCACAACAAAATGTAACAAGTTATTGACTAGTTCTTCCTTCTTGAACTGAAAAGTAGTGGAAACAACATTCCTAGTGGTAATTTCAAGGCACTTAAAAACAAACCATAACAACTCTGCAAAAAGCACCCCCTTCACTAGGTATTTCAGTCAACCAACTTCACCGTTCTGCAGCACTAAGATATACTCTCTCTATATATATTTAAAACTTTAAAGCATTTATATAAGTGACAATGCTACTAGAAAAGACGTGGAATATTAACAGTCCTCTACTACAGAATCACATTGTACTTCAGGACACAGTCTTTAAGCACAGGTACTTTAAGAATCTGCTGAGAGCTGAGGAAAAGCCATTCAATCTAAAGAAGCTGTGATTTCAAATTAAATGAAACAAGCAGCACAAAAGCCACCAAATACCCACACTGACATTTCACAAGGTGGTTACAGTTCAGTCACAGAAGTCAAAACATGCACGTTAAAATTCTCAAACTTCACAAGCCCAGCTATCATTCTCAAATTCTGCTGGTTTAGTCAGCCACCAAGAAATCTAGGAAATGACACAAGCTCATCAGAGCTCAGCTTACTTCCTTTAAGATTATGTTCACTGGGTGACTGCAATAAAAACATGTATCAAAAGAGGCTCTGAAATCTTTTTAGAGGCAAGATCAAATGTCAAAATCACCTTCAAATAAAGCTGCATTTGAAAACAAACCAAACTGCAAAAAAAAAAAAAAGGAACATAAGAAACTTTACCTTAATTGGAGCCCGGCTAAACTGTATTTTTCTGTTGGCTGGGATTTCATCTTCATCTGGCAATCCATTAATTTCAGAATATTCCATATCGGGTTCATAACAGTTATTTTCATCACTGTCATCCAGATCATCCTGTTCTGTACCTGTCTCTCCCCAGTCAGAATTATATCTGGATCGTACCCGATACACATTGTAGTCAGAATGCATGTACACATGGGAACTCTGAAAATTATTCACATCTTCATGCACATCTTTTTCACTTGCCTCGTCGTAATGGGACTCAGTAGCATCTGAAATTGCATCTGTGGCAAAATCACCACCTGAAGCTACATTTCTTGTTAACTCTGCAGCTTCGGGTCGATCAAAGCTACCTTCTGTAGGTTCTGACCGTTCCTTTTGTTGCGCCAAAACTCCCGCCTCTGTTTTTGACTTACTCCTAGCACAGCTGTCCACAGATCTTTCGCCGTCAAGCACGCCAACCAAACCCTGTTGACCCGTTGCAGAACTCTCAACAGAATCAGCACTTGCCTCTGCGCTCTTTTTAATTTCTTCAGGTGTTTTTGACCCCGCCGAAGTGCCTGTGGACACTTTCTGTCTCGGTGTTGAAGGCGTGTTAGTCTGCTGAGAGTTCTCAACAGCCATCACGCCTGTGCTCTGTTTGGCTGGGGGAGACCATGTGCTGGTCTCTTTCAAAGGACTGAAACCCTCGAGGTTTGCAACCGGGGAGGAGATATTTGTGACAGTAGATGAGAGGTTTAGTGGATAGTGACCAGTTACAGAGTACTCTTCATTGTTTTCTGACTTTTCTGCGATTACATTGTGTGAGTCAGTGTTTTCAAAAACTGCGCTGAGCTGACTCACAGTTGGAGAGACAGTCTCTGTCCTTGGGCTAAGACTGTCCAGTGAATCAGTGCTGCCTCTGTGAGACTTAGAGCTGTACCACTCATCCGGAAGTTCATTAGAAATGATTTTCTCTTTCTTTGGGGAATAGCGATTTGAATGTCCTGTTTCATGAGCATTTCGCTCAAACATCTTCCGAGTCTCAGTAAACTTGGAATAGGAAGGACCATCGTGGATAGTGTCAAATCTACTAATCCTTTCAGAGACGGACGATTCCAACTTTACGATTGAACCATCTGCTTTTTCTACAAATTCTTTGGGCCTAATTCGTCTTTGAGGTGATGGAGGGCCACCCTTTCCCCTGGTTTTAGGGGCAACTCCAGCACTTTCAGTGGGCTCCATGCCCATCTGCATAAATAAGTTCTTGATCCTATTGACATTTGAGCCATATTTCCTTCCCCTGCTCTGCGAGGCCTCTCCTTCCTCTTTCCCTTTTTGGTCTCCATCTGATTTCGGTTTGTCAAAGGTGCTTTTCAGCGCCTGGAACTCAGTTCTGTAAGCATTTCTGTGAGGAGAGGCACTTCGGAGGGTTGATCTTTCTCCTGAAGACTCTGTTTTCATCATGGTTACTTCAGGTGCGCGAAACCTGCTTGCATAGTTTCTGCGGTACTGCTCTCAGTAGTTTGTCACAGCAGAGATTCTGCTTGAGGAGTGTTTTTCCTCAGGGGCCACTACCCTTCAGCAGGGCCATACTTGACAGGAGATCTGGAGGCAAATGTCTAAATGCATGCAGTCGATTTTGACAAAGCAGCACAACTGAGGACTCTCAAGAACAAGGGCTGATTTAACCTGCAACAGAAAGGAGGGTTTTCTGAAACCATGTCAGGTACTTTAGATCTGTCACAATTTCCACTTACCATTATCTGACACGTTTACAAAATCTGGTAAAAAAAAAAAAAATACAAACCAACACTGCATAGACATGTGAAAACTCGCCATCACAAACTTTTTCAAATTGACTGTTGCGTAATTTACAATCTATAACATCACTCCATAGCGAAAGAACAGATAATCATATCTTTCCATTCACAAGTATAGTATCATGGCACAAATATGCATGCAAAGGAAAGGCAATGTGACATGAAATATGAGGCACTGCAAGACAGTCCTTGCTCTCTGAGACAAACATAATGGTAGAAATACGATCAAAGATAATACGCTTAGAAAGGCAAATTAAACATCAGCTCGAGGGAATACAAAAAACTGCACCCGAAGTTAACATCTTCAGCTGACAGGGTAAAGGAAGTGAAATCCCGTTAGAGAAAGTTGCCCCTTGTCACGGGCAGCGGTTTCATCGTCTGGAAGATCCTGGAGGTACCAACGAGAAGATGCGGAAACGGAGCCAGGGGCTGGACCGCTCCCACGCCCTGGCCCCAGGGGCTCATCCCCGGCCCCCGCAGCCCAGCGAAGGGCACCACGGGGGTCTGCCCAGCCAAGCCCCTCTCCCTTCCCCTCCGCTCCCGCTCCCCAGCCCTCGCCCTGCCGCGCCGCTGCCGCCGAGGCGGGGACGCCTCACTCTGGCCGCTGCACACACGGTGCCGGTACCGGGAGCCCGCGGCCGCCGCGCCGAGAGCGACGCGCCCGTTGCCGCGCACCTCCCGCTCCGCTCCCGCCGATCGCCACGGGCG
>VZTA01027664.1:452107-489855 GCA_013398855.1 Mohoua ochrocephala
CCCCCGGCCCGGTTTATCCCCTTCTTTCCTCGCCGGGAACGCTCGATCCAGCCTGACCCCCGCGGACCGGGCCCGCCCGGCACTCGCCCGTCTCGGAGGCAGCGTGCCCGCCCCCGCGCGGGAGGGGCAGCGTCCCGGGTCCCGGGAAAGCCCCCGCCGCTTCCCGCTGCAGGAAAGCCGTGGGGCGCGGGTGGCACCGGGCGCACCGAGAACTCCCTACAGACCGAGAGCCAGCGTGTTCCCTCCCTCGCTGTTGATCCGCTCACCCAGGCTGCCCGAGCGACAAACCCCGGGAAACCGCTCACAGCTCCGTGGGCATGGCTTGTTCTGGCAGCTGCTGACAGGGACGGAGGATCACCCTTGGAGCACAACCGCAACCACAACCACAATGCCTTTGTTGTTTGTTAGCTGGGCGAGTTCACCACAAAAATGTTTTGGCTTTATGCAGCGAATAAGAAAACTTAATTGCGGAACACGAAATCTCTAGGTAATTTGTAAAATGGGCAATCCAGGAAGGTAATGACTGTTAATGACATAGCAACTCCTCAGCAAAGTTCGTTAAACTAACTGCGTAAATGTCCAGGAAATGGCCTGGGGATGTACACCGCAAAGTCTGAAAACTATTATGTATACAGAAGCAAGACAGTGGTGACTGAAAATAAAGACACGAGGTACATAGATGCACAAACTTAATTCATTAGTTTTGATGAGACTGAAGCATGGGTACAGTATATACCATTGAATGCTCACAGGTGTCAATCTCCAGCTAATTTGTACCAAGGGGATGCAGCACAAAACCGTTCGCCTCAATAAAGTTTAAATAACCAGCATGTTAATATTGACGGGCAGACAACAAATCTTATAAGATAGCTTGAAAACCAGCATTTTGATAAATATATATGCGAGAGGCCAGGAACAGAAGTGGGAGCGTTTCGGTATTTTCCCCATTGCTGGCAGTAGCCTGTCCTGGCGCACACTGCACGGCCCCCGCTCAGGCTCCTGCTGCCTGCCGACAGAGGCACGGGAGGAGGTGGGGGATGCTCGACGCCCTGCAGGCTGCTGAGCAAGGCCATGCCAAAGCACGCTAACACAGCAGGGAGAAAAGGAGATCACATGAGATATGTAATGAACCAAGATAGGCAGCCCCTGAGCTTCCAAAGCAGTCACAGGAAGCTCCCATGCCTGTGTTCCAAAGCAGAAGAATGAAGCTGCTTGCGATGAGAAGTCCTACAGGTGACTCGCTGCTTAAGGACTGAAAATATTGCAGCTAAGCAGGACATCACCTATTCAGTTCTAAACATCAGATATGACAACAAATCTGAGGCCCAGCCTCTC
This sequence comes from Mohoua ochrocephala, assembly GCA_013398855.1. Taxonomy (NCBI): domain Eukaryota; kingdom Metazoa; phylum Chordata; class Aves; order Passeriformes; family Acanthizidae; genus Mohoua; species Mohoua ochrocephala. Next base: position 453,443 of record VZTA01027664.1, read on the forward strand.
TGTCGGTGTCTTTCTATTGGTATGATTTTGTGGACATGAAGCTGTAGGAACCCTTAGAGACCCACTTGACTTTTGGAGTTAAAGTATATTAACAGAACTTCAGGTGTCATTGAAGAAGAATAGAGGCATAAAGCAAAAATTTAAACATTTCGTTTCCTTTGTGATTTTTGGCTAAGCATTTGGAGTGGTTGAAGAGCTTAGTATGTACCAGATACGTATCCTTAAGAATTTTATAATTCCCACACACAACCAAAAAAAGAAGAGACACAAGCAATCATTTAAAAATCAATGAAACAATTGAGACAATCTTAAAGAGACTAATTCACATCTAATTATGTAAAGATAATTAGGAAAATATCCACTACCTTATTTGCATAAGTGAAACCACAAATATCTTTAAATTCATTTTCTAACAGAAGTTGTGCAAACAAGATGGTCACTTCTTACCCTAATATACATGTTAAACAACGTTCCCAAGAGAACAGCTGTCTTATTCCATGGCAGAACAGTGCAAACTACCTCTGTATTATCCTTCAGTAGAAAGGAAATGAGACAACTCACTGATGCTGATAGAAGCAGTGCACACTAAATCTCAAATTTTCCGCAATGAGAGATAATATATTCACATTTATGTTTTCCTTAGTGTACTGTAAGGAGACAACATAAATGTTCAAGCAGACAATGCCAGCTTTGAAACAGAATCTAATGCAAAATTATTTTAAGTAATGTCACGTTCCTTCGGTACCACCTCAGGTTCATAACAGCCAAGATGTACAGAAACTACTGGAAATTTTGGCTGCTTTATCAGAGACAGTTGGGACCCTATTTAGAGGTTCAGCTTTGGTCACTGACATCTAACTTATTCAAGCTTATAATCACTTACAAAAATTTTCTATCTATATCCTTATTTATACAATGCCTATGTGAAACAATATTATTATTACAATGTCTAGGATAATAAATTGTATTTTATTTCAATTGATATGTTGCTTTTTTAAGACAGTCTCTTCATATATGAGCATGGCCATGCAGCTAACTATAAAAATGAGAATTGTGTGTCCTTTCACATTTCCAGTACTTTTGTGATAATCCATTTGACTAGAAAGTATTTTTAGGCTTTGCTAAAGTATGATTGATATTTCTGTTAATTCCTGAGCAATATTAAAATGCTGCACAGCATACTTAAGATAAGAAACCAAGGGCCTCCTTACTATGTCAGTATAAAATCAGAGTAATTTCACTGGAGTTATAGAATTACTCCATTTCCCCACCAATGGGAATTTAAAATCTGTTCAGTTTAGTATTTAGATGTGATAGAGTATGACTGTCATTTTACTTGCAATGCAGTAACAACTCAATTCAAATGATTCTAAATTCTCTCATGTGGCAGGGAGAGACCCAAGTTGTTTAACTTCATTGGCATGACTTTAAATTATACCCAGTATCTTTTAAAACCAGTTTCCGTGCAGTCCCACAGCACTGAAGACAGTTGATTTTCTGATTACTCTATATGTGTGAATTATATTTGCTTACAATATTTTACCTGCTATATTCACTTTGGATGTCACTGAAGGGTTGTTTCAAGTCACTTCTCTGCTTTCAAGCCACTCGGTTTCTGCGATAGCGATTTATTTGCGCAGCAGAGCAGCAGTGCAAGTTTTTCCACATGGCTCAGGCAAAAGAAATAAGTCATTCCATCATTTGTTTCCTGTCAGTGTCTTTCAAGTCTTGCAAGATAATATCTGTCTGTTCACGTAGAAATGGAAACCATTTATTTAATCTGATCTTTGGCCAAGAAATCCTCTCTCTTCTATCCTGCCAAACCATTGACGGGGAGGAGGTTTTTCTTCCTTATACATACCACAACATAAACAGAATTGAGTTCTATTTTTTAGCACTTAGCCATGAATTCTTATTACGTAATCCAGTTAAAAGAAAAAGATCTGGTCTGAACAAAATACTTACATTTTGGCAGATAAGGTACATTCAAGTCAGGGTTCCCCTGAACCAGACTAGCAGAGACTAAAATATATAACAAACAGCTATAATAATAAGTCGATAACCTGTAGTTTCAAACATGAGCAATCTATGATTGCCGTATGTGGAATTCTTTTATATAGGAAGCCATTAATAGTTAAAAATGGGAGCTCATTAATATCACTAATTTGGCATCTTCAGAAGATTGTGCTGCTTTTACATAGAACGTGTCAAAGTACTTGAAAGATCAAGAATAGCGTCAAAAAAAGAACTTTGTCCTGAAAGATCTGAAGAAAATCTGCTAATGATAACAAAACTGCGTATTCTAGCAGTTTATCAGAAAGGCAAATATTAGCATATGAAGGCCTAACCTAAGACTAGTAAAGCCTTTTCTCAGTTACTCTGAGGAGACTTTCACATCCATTCTTAAACATTGTGCTTCTAAATTATTCAAGAAATGCACAGCTATGGCTAGAATAAAATAGAATTTTCGAGAGGGGAAAACATGAATTATACACTGCGTACAACTGCTTACTTTGAAATGGTGGTTGTGCCTGCATTAGAAGCTAGAAATCTTAAGAATGGTCAAAAGAGCTGTATTTCACACAGCTTTCCCTCATGAGCCCTCAGCACTGAACTCTGCATTTACACCACAACACAGACAACTATTAGTTACCAGCCTAACTAGAACGATGGCAGCTAGTTGCAGAAAATATATGATCTCACGGAAAAGACTAAATGTTTCACCTGTTAGGATTTGCTAAGAATCAATCCTGGGAAAACTCATTTAATGTTAAACTATTTAGGCGGGAAAACTGCTAGGAAGCATTCCATAAACCAGATTAGTTGACAAAGTGAGTAAGATTCTCCAAGGTGAATGGTACCTGTCACATACCTTGATTCATCAGGTAAGTATCACATGTAGATACATGGTATAGAAAACTCTCCTTTCCAACATCACTGAGAAAGATTCAGACTTGGAAATGTTACTAATTCAACTATTTCAAACCAGAAGAGCAGAAATAAGAGATAGTTGAGAGCCTTACCATAATTCAATAACTATCTCTTCATGGAAATATTTTCTTATTGTAACAACATTAATTTTCTATTGAAAGAAAATTTTTCTTTGCAGTCTGAATCTAGAATATAGAAAATAATGGGGTTTGGCAGTCTGTGCAAAAGCATTATCTTGGAGTATTTCATGTGCAGTAGATATCCATTGTTACTCTTAAGGAACACTAAGTGAGCCAAACTGGGAGAAGAGGGAGAAGCATACTAGGAGGGAGAGATATACTTGATGGTCAGAGCTTATGAGTGTACTTGGCATTGCCAGTAAATAACTCACAAGCAAATCTGATTACTGAGTTCAGGAATCGCTACCTTGACAAATCAGGTAACATTTTGGGCCATGAAGAAGAGAAAACAGCAAGTTCAGTTTTCCAACTCTGTTCAAATTCAGTGACGCTTTGGAGCCTATATTGACATTCTAGAAAGAGCAGAAGATGAGAGAGAGAGAGAAGCAGAGGCCAGAGTTCACAAAATACAGCACACCACTGCTGCCTTGCAGCATGCAATCTATTGCCAAGTCGGAAAAATTTGTCTGGATTGCTCCACCCTGAAGCTGATGCTTATGCCTCTATTTGAGTTCACATTTTAGTAGTCTGTGTTCCACACCCTCTTGCTAACATGAACGTAGGCTTGTTACAATTGCATTAGTGGAATTTGTTTCTCCTTTTTCCTTTACAAAAATCTAGTAATTTGAAGAAATAAAATTGAGAAAACAGCTGTTTATCTCTAAACAGCTCTCTGTCACTTATAGAATGTAACCCCAAATATCAATTCCCATACCTTGGTTACCTGTCATGTACTTGGATTCTCTTTTCCCTTACCTTACAGGTACTGTCTTGCTAATGCACCATCAGTGAAAGTTCTCTCTTAAAGCTAGATTTGGTAGTCTATTTAATTTAGTGCATAAAAGCATTAAATACTTAATTATTGTGTTCTGTATGGCATCAGATAACGAACATAGGCCAGCCAAAAATATTCCATTATCTTGGAAAAGCTATGTTCTTTGCCAAAGCACGGAAACAATATCACAGTGCTGCAGTCACTGTAGAAATACAGGTTACCAGTTAGAGGCATTAATTCTGTGCTAACACTAAAGCACTCGAGTAAGAGAAAGAGAAATCAAGAAGGGATCACAGCATTGAAAAGAAAAATGAGAACACTGCCATCAGGTTGAAACACAAAACATAAGAACTAATGAATCAAAGTCTACGAATTTAACTATGCCATGTTTAAGAAAGGGAAGGAACACTCCCATTAATCAGTATCACATTATAGAGGAAAAGGATTACATAAATATTTGCATGAAACAGAACAAGCAATTGCATGACACAGAAGAGAAACGCTTTTGAAGGGTCTGAGCCATTGCCCGGGACAAAACCGCCCAGCAATAGCTGCTATAAGGTAGCCAGCTTTGCACAGGCAGAACCATCAAGCCACGAGGGTAACAGAGCAGCAAGCCCAGGAGCCCAGGCGCTGAATAGCGGCTCTGACACTGAACTTTGGGGGTGTTTTATAAAAATCCCGAGGTTTTTACAGCCGAGCCCAAACGCGAGCGGCGGCACTGACCAGCGGCTCTTTGGCGCCTCCTGTCGGCGGGAAGGGGCGGTGCCGCCCCCGGCACAGCGCTGTCCGAGCCTCCTGGAGACACCACCGGGGCAAAAAGCGGGGAAAAGGTGGGAAAAGTACTGGGTTTCTCCATTGCTCTGCAGGGTTATGTTCCGTTAGCCCTGCAAGTACATTGTGCATCTTTAGACAGGGGAAACATCTTGTCATTTCACTGTCAAGTCAATTGCTAAATCCACACAAGATAGCTGGAAAATGAAGCTTCCATTTTTCGGAAGCTCCACTTCCTGTCCTTCAAGAAAAGGGCTATGTTCTGAAAAGCTGTGTTACGTTACAAATACTCTGGTGCAACACATATTTCTGGTAAGAACAAAGTAGATGCACACTCTCTGAGAAGGGAAGCAGCCGTAGAAGAATGTGAGAAGCTGTAATTTGTATTGGTAGGTGTTTGACTAGACCTGCATGGTGGGTTTAGGTAATGGATCCTGGTCACCAGGAGGAGAAGGCTCTGTCAAAACCAGAGGTAAACAGCACTCTCGCTACCAAGGCAAGGTATATTTACACACAACCCGCTCATCCATTTTCACCTAACAAATAATGTCTGATTTGGTCATTTGTATCTTAACTGTGAAATGAGAAAGAGACTGAAGAGCTGCAGGGTGCATCTGCTGAATGGCACTTGGGCCTGAGAGATAATTCCAGTGCCCCCTGTTAAGGGTGAGTGTTTTCATTTATTCAGGCATAGAGCCGTGCACACTTCAGCAGAATAACAAGATCACTTAGTAAATAAGCTGATAGTAGGGTTTGGACCTAAATATTTGTACGTGCTGGTATCTGAACAGCAAAAACAAGTACTGCAAGCAGGCTGCCTCATAGCTCCGTAGAAGCAAACATACCAAAATCAAGAGTCTACAACAAGTGAACAGGAGGGGATGCAGAATCAAGAAGAAATAGCATGCAGAATTTTAACTGTTTTACCAAGGACTTTACATAAATTCAATTTATGGCAAAATTCTGTGTAAAGAGGTCATGTTACTAGTTTTTCCTCTGTATTGTGTGGCATTGCTCTACATAATACACCTCTTACAAATGCCCAACCTCTCTTCCAAGCAGTATCTTGTCATCTAAGAAAAATGGCTGTAAAGAAGAAGGGGGAGAGGACTGGACTGAAGGGTGAATGAAGGGAAGTGAGATTACAGAGGTCTAAACAGCAGTCTGCATTAGTTTCACATCATGCAGTGTGGAAAAAAAAAATCACATTTAGGAATAGAGGGTGAGGAGGTGGAGGCAGAAGGGAAATACAGGTGGGTACAAAACTGCCAACAACCTGTCAGATCTGAGAGGGAAGTTGTAAAGAGTGCAGGAGGAGCAAAAGTCCTTGACCCTTATTTATCTATTTTGGATGTAGTGGAATTTTCAGATAGGCAATAAAAGGACAAAAACAAAAGAAAAGTTAGCTGCATGTGCCTGTGCCTCTATGTAGGCATCTTTAAGAGTTCTACCAGTGCCTTGACTGCGGTGCCTATCAAGCATGAAATCACTGGCTTTGGTTCGTGTAGGTGGTATGGCAGAGACACCACCTAATCAGTCCCAAATAACCCCAGCTGCAGGTAAACGGTTTTACTTCATATTTCAGTGACTCCAGCTTGTCCTGTAATTGGAACAGGAAAAGAAGTTTTTAAAAATAAAAAGGAAGGAAGCAGCTCAGGCAGAGCAACAAGGGAATGATTAGCTCGCATGGCAGTGCTCCTCCCAGACTGCGTAGAGGACTGACTAAGAACCCAGAAACAACAGGCGAGTAACTGGGCTGGGAGAGGGGGAGGACAAGAGAGCATTTTCCTTGTCTCCTGTACTTGAGAACTTACTCTATCAGCTTTGCACAACTGCTCTACCAGAGCATATACAGGCAGTGAAGAGACTGATCTCATTAGACAAAGAAATTCTTTCATTATTTCACTGCGAGGAAAGAAAGTAAGTAGATATTTAATATAGTATGAGGTAGTAGTAACTCATGGTGCTACTACTGGTAATGCTCAGTGCCATTCAGAGAAGGAAAAAGAACACAGTGCACCAAATCTTCCGAAACAGCTGACAGAGTGGGAGTTTAATAAATCCCAAATTCACTAACACTACAGTCGCCCATGCATGGTGTTCTCGGCAGTCTAAGAGCTTTGGGGAGGCCATCTGAAGCTATACATAGTTGCATGCCTGCAAACGGGTACCACATTACTATTTTACTATCTTTCTAAAAAGTAAGAGAATGCCAGGCATAAGTTTAACTACGATCATTTTTCACTTCCCACAATTGCAAAGCTGCCAAGTCCGTGCCAGATGCCTGAAGAAGATTTGTGGATTGCTGGAGGGAGTCTGCACCTAGGAAGTGAGTTTGAGATTTTGCTATTTTTCCTTTTCCTTGCTCTCCATCCTCCCTGGACAGCAGATGGTGGCATTATCATGAATGGATCATTTGTTAAGAAGGGACTTCTCAATATAAATTCAGCTAAGTATCAGAACACAGAACACACTAGTGTATTACCTGTTTTAAGTTTAAAAGGACAACTGAGACAACTTACCAGAAAAAAAAAAGTGGGAAAAAATCTTTTCCACTGCAAAAAGAAAACACTGAATGAAATTCTGCTGCCTTAACTACTACAAATTAACATTTTTTCAAGACACCAAATCTTGGGGGTTTTAATCAGGATGAAGATTCTCAAATCATCAAATCATGCTACAGCTTTCTTGAATTCATTATGTTTAAAAATCAGAGGCCATTCAGTAACACTGTGAATCACTAAAGAGAATGGCAAATGTCCTTCTGACTATCTGAACTATCCTGATCACTAGAAAAGGTAATGTCTGCACACCTCCCAAACTGCAGAAAGCACTGGCTTGTTTAAAAGTTAAGTTTAGGACTCTGAACCTGTACCGTAAAGGTAGAAATATGGACAATACATGCATAAGGCTAAAATACTTATTTTTAGGCAGGCCTTCTGATTGTTGCCCAGAGCATTTCTTACTACTCTTAAATGGCCCAAACACTTCTTATTTACCTTTTAAATAGGTTTTCTGAAGCTTGCATTCAGTACTGCTATAATAGTGAACTCGCTAAATAGCCAGCCGAACTATCTGTTGGCAATAGAACAAAAATTGGGAAACATATTGAACAATGAGGGGCAAGGCAAAAGAAGGAATGGATATTTTAGGGAAATATAAATATAGATATTACCACTTAGACCTTTCTTTTAATATGCTGAGTAAAACTGGGATACAGTAGTAATACAAAAGGGTAAGTAAAGCATTCTTCCAAGGACACTATGTATCTCATGTTACTAAAGAAAAAAGAAAAAACTCTATTATGATCAAAAGACAGGCTGGACGAGTCACTTTAGGATCTCAGTGCAACTAATAAGCTCCCCTCACCCTCTTAATTTTTATGGGCCTGTTCATACAGATAAATTCTAGAAAAATTGCTTATACTATTTTCCCCATTTATACATAGCACCCTTTCTGCCCTTGTGGTCTGAAGTCTGGCAACTGATGCTAGCAGGAAGTTCAAAGATTCCGGATCTCACGACTGAGGCCTTTATTTTTTTTCTGCCTTCTTTCGCTGAAGCCTTTGCTCTATCAAACCATCTAATTGCAAGGAATGACTTCTGCTACATGGCTCTTTGAGGAAATCAACCTCCTGCCCACTTCTATTCCTTCTCCTTCCTTGTCAAACTGTCTTGGTAGATGTAAACCATGTGATTCAGCACTGATGGAAATCACTGACCATGTAGCCCTGTATAACATTTTGCCTTTTCCCTTTCATTTGTATTGAGCTTGAAAACCATAAAGTTGAAATCAAATACCCAACCATCTGTAATTAATACCATTACTAAGATACACACACAGTATTGCTCAGACTGAAACTCCCTGTAATACTCTGTACCACTGACTATGTGATTACCCATGATACTTACCAGCTGTGCTTCTAGTCAGAGACTGTAATGCCAGAAATCTTGAGTTTGATCATGCCTTCCATTTCAGCAATAGCTCAATAACAAGGTTCTCGTGGATGCAATATCAAAAAGAAAATTAAGAACTTCTTGCTGATGAAATGAGAAAGCTTGCTAGGACAGAAGTCAATAGGGGTATGACCCTCAGGCCACATAGGTGGGGAACTTCAAGAAATTTTTTTCTAGGAATGAATCATGAATTTTTCACTGACTGATTCATCTGTAACACAAGAAATTTTAAAGAGGACGCATACAGAACAGTCTGTTTTTTTCATGGAAGGCTCAAAATTGGAGAAGAAAAATAGACGCTCCAGAGGAGAACTCTACTTTTTTAATTAGCATGCTAATCTTGGGCATGATTATGACAATGTTTATTTAACTTTTTCCCTTCTGAGAGCTGAACATAACTCATCACAAAACAGACTGTTTTAAAAGAGTAATTGTTGCAGGCTATACTGCCTTAAAATGTTCTAAAAGTAGCAATTCATGTTAATTAGAAAGTTGTTCATGTCTCATGAAGTACCACTTGTTCTGTGTTGCTTTTTGAGAAGGCAGTTGATCTGTTTATTTATTTATTTTACATGCCTTATGTAGGTGTAATTGATTCTGTTATTTCAACTATGTGCAGAATTACGTGTATAAAGTAACAAGGTAATGTGAGGTAGTGTTTTCTAAAAAAAAAGCAGTTGTTCTAAATATTGGGCTATGCCATAGTTATTTCTATGTACACTTTGAAAGCTGATTGTGTGTATTTAACCAATAGCAGGCAGTAGGAAATTATTGTGATGATGCTTATTTTTATGTTCTTATTTCATTGTTTAATCAAGCCTTTACAAACAAATTTAATGAAGTCCAGGTCAAAATTCTACATATTCTTTTAAACTCTTTTAAAAATTACTGAATGAAAAGGTTATAGACTAAAATTAGGAATTCTGCTGGAGGGTTGTGGCCATGTAGATTGCTACAGTATACTGGAAACCCTCCCCCATCAATAACAAAACAGAAGACAGAACCTTCTTCACAGTAGGTAGATGTAGGAACTCTCCTTTTCCCCTGCTCCTTAGTTGAGTCAATCACAGTTCATAATGAACACACAGGGGAAAGACAACTACTAAGCCCTTCCTGTGGCATAATCTTATCCTACCACACAAGCTGTGGTCTTTTCTCTACGTGGTTACAGAGCAGAGAGCAGCATGCAAAAAGCTTCTGCACCTCCCACATTAAAATGCCATGTTTAGACACAGAAAACAAGGAGAAGGTCATCTCCATCCCCCTTGACTACAGAGTCTATAGCTTTGCCTGCCCAAACAAGGCAGAGCAGAGCTGCCAGTATTGTCCTCTTTACTCATGCACTTAGGCAAGGGTTAAGTACATAGGGCCACTGAGGGAGGGGAAGCAAGCAGATCATTGTTCCCTGGAGCCACTTTTTTGAGAGGTCAGGAAGGCCTGAAACATGGTGGTACAAGTCTCCCAAAATACTGCCCAGAATTCAGTCTTTGTAGAGCTTGCGTGGGAGTGCTGGTGATTGACCCTGTCTGGACACCAGCTGCCCCCCAAAGCTGCTCTGTCACTCCCCTCTTCAGATGGACAGAGAAGAGACAATATAACAAAAGGCTCGTGGGTCGAAATAAGGGCAGGGAGAGATTGCCCAGCAGTTACGGTCATGGGCAAAACAGACTCAACTTGGGGGAATAAGTTTAACTTATTACCAATCTAATCAGAGCAGTATAATGAAAAATTTAAAAAAAAAATCTTTAAACACCTTCCCCCACCCCTCCCTTCTTCCTGGGTTCAACTTTTCTCCCCAGTTCTCTACCTCCTTCCCCCTCAGCACAGTGGGACAGGAAATGGGGGTTGTGGTCAGTTAATCACATGATGTCTCTGACATTCCTTCTCCTCCGGGGAAGGACTCCTCGCACCCTTTCCCTGCTCCAGTGTGCACCCCTCCCACAGGGTGCAGTTGCTCAGGAACAGCCTGCTCCAGTGCGGGTCCCCCATGGGGTTTCCCTGCCAGCCAAACTGCTCCAGTATGGGCTTCTCTCTCCTTGGGGCCTCAGGTCCTGCCAGGAGCCTGCACCAGCATGGGCTTCCCACAAGGTCACAGCCTCCTCTGGGCATCCATCTGCTCTGGCATGGGGTCCTCCACAGTCTGCAGGCGGATCTCTGCTCCGCCATGGATCTCCGTGGGCTGCAGGGGACAGCCTGTCTCACCATGGGCTGCACCACGGGCTGCAGGAAAATGAATCTCTGCTCCAGGGCCTGACGCACCTCCTCCCCCACCTTCTTCTCTGGCCTTGCTTTCTGCAGGGATTTTTCACTCATACATTCTCACTCCCGTCTTATCTGTCTGCAATTGCTTCCACCAATAATTTTTTTCCCCCTTCTTAACTATGTTATCCCAGAGACTCTACCACCACAAGTGATGGGCTCAGCCCTGCCCAGCAGTGAGTCCATCTTGGAGCCAGCTGGCATTGGCTCTGTCAGATATAGGAGAAGCTTCTGTCAGCTTCACATTGAAGTCACCACTGCAGCCTCCTGCTACCAAAACCTTGCCATGCAAACCAAATACACGGTGGGAACATTTTGCCTCTTGAAAAGAGCACAGTGTAAATCCCTGTCAGATTGCTGTGTAAGTCACAGTCATGTTACTGAGGACAAAAACATAACCCTGCTTATTAGAGTAGATCCTCTTTTAGCCTAAGTCAGCATTGCTTGAGTCACTCTGCAAAAGCCTAACTCGTGTATCACCAGGGCATCTACTGAGTTCTGGTGAGCCTGACTCCTCTGCTACAAAAACTGAGCAGAAGACAGCCTTTAATTTCAGTGAAATCAGGAACAGATCAGTCCTTGGGAAGGTTATGCTTCCAACATGCTCTTTTCAGTAGTTTTCTTGGGTGCTGCTTTTACTTGGTCCCGAACAAATTCCTTGCCAGTTGCTCTAGGATCTTCTGATCTAGCAGCCCTTTCTTTCCTTAAAAAAAGTGACTTCAGTAAGTTTAACTCAAGAAGTGGTATGGTAAAGAGAATACCTGTTATTATTTCAGACACAAACAGTATGATGCTTATGTAGTAAAAATAATCCTAGGCTATGTCATACACTTTGTAATATCTGCCTAAGAAATGAAAAAGGAATGTAGCGGTTCAAGCAGTAGCTGGAAATGATGATAAATGGGTTCTAATTCTTGAGCTGCTCCCCACCATTGTAAAAGTAGAAGTGAAGCTATTTTGACACTTAGCATACTCTTTTTGTCTCTTACGTAACCTTACTTACACTTTTAGGTTTACTTTTGATAAATTTAACAACTTGCAGAAAAAGAGACATCTTCTTTGGAGGACTACTTAGCGGTCATTAAGTTACTTATTGTCAAATTATCAAATAATTGCCTCAAAGGTTTCTGTAAAGTGAAATATATTTGACATACATAATTGGAAGAGACAACATAAAACATGCATTGCATCTTTTAAATAAACAATTAAAATATATTTGGTTTACACAAGACTGCATGAACAAGTAACAAAGACTTTGCTGGCAGAATTTTCTCACTGGCTCGTTAAAATAATTCTGCTTTCATGCTTCTGCCTTTCCCTGGGAATCAGATTTTTCTTTCTTTTTTAATTTAAAATTACTACCATTATCCTTGCAGATAAAAACTTACCCCAGCATATTGATGTTAGACATGAATGTCACAAGCTTCTTTTAAATTACTCTTGTGACATTCTGAACAGTGCTTTTTCTAACCTAGCTTCCATTTTAGAAGTGCCTTCAAGCTTTTCATCTCATAACGAAGTTCAAATAGTAAAACACAATAAAACATAGGTCACTGATGATCAAGCACAATATCAGAGAATAAGCACACAGTGGACAGATTTTTAGTGATTCTAAAGTATTTGATGCTTGTATTTCTTCAATGAAAAGCTCACTTACTGAGAAAATATTCATTCTTTCCTTGGATGTATAAGAAAAAAATGTAGATCTGATAGTTTTGCCTTCTGCTGGAATACTACCCTTTACAAAAGACTGAATTATCCATTAGCATTGTTCTACCAATATTCTCAACAATGAAAAGAGCTATATCATGAACTCTGGCTTGTACCATATCAAGCTTAGATTAATTCCAGCAGTGAGGCCTACCTTGTGCAGTTTGAGGAGAGTATGGCTGTAGATTCCACAGTCAGGACTACGCAAGTCCTTCTCTAATCTTTAGAAATAGAGGCTCTCCTGAGAGGGGAGGAGATGCCTGTTGCTTCACTGAAAGCTTTCCTAAAACACCTACATTTTTATAATAACAGAGGGAACTGAGGGAACTGAATGGGTTCAATATAAAGAAGACCACAGCACATAACCATAGCTACAGGAGAAAGTCACAGTAAATTTGATGTGATTTCAAAGCAATTTAGTTAGCAGCACACTAATCTGCACAAAACATTTATTTCAGTGAGCGTGACAGCAATATTTACCAAAAAAATGAGTATCTCATGCAGGTCTGTAGATTAGGCTGATTACAATGAATTAACCAACTTAAAGTTCGATTTAAAGTACCATTTTCTCATGAAGACAAGCCCACTTTCTTGGAGCATTGCCCACATTTATCACACTTGGACATTTTGTTCAGAGCAGACATAACATTTTTGATAATATACAGTATGTAGGATAAAGCTGCAGTAGTTTGTCATGGGTGGGCTGATCCTCGCCCACTTGAGTTAGACAGGTTTTGGAGGACTTGTGAGAACAGCAGAGCTTCTCTCGTGATTAATAGGCACGCAGTGTTGTTCCATCTCCCAGGAAACGGTGCTGTTGGATTGGGGCATGCTGTGATGAAATGGCATTTGTGTCAGCCCTGGCCTTTGTTCCACTGTCTCCTATCAGATGTTTAGGAACCACCACCATTTCTGCTGTCCCCATATGAATAGCATCACATTCTTCCTCACTACACCGCTCAGACCTTCGGAATCAGCAGCAGCCCTGATGCCTCTTTATCCAGAAGAATAAGTGTTTGAAATTCATGGTTCATCAGTGATAATAGTCTTCAGTGTCTCCTCTAATAATCATCTTGCCTAGTGTCTCTGGTCAGCAGTTAGGGATCTAGCTCAGACAACAGTAGGGAACAACATTAACCAGCTTACCAATACTAGCATTTGGTGACCTGTTACACACCTCATCCACAACAAGCCTGTTTTACAGACTGTAGGAAAGAGAAGGACCAGTCTCTTTCCCAGCACAACTTCAGTTAGGTCACCTGGTCACAGGAATGAAAATTTTTGTGATGTCCTTCTCTCCTGGAAGTCAAGGCAGGCATAGAACTGGGTAAACACAAGCAGTAAGAAGTGAACAAACTCTTCTAGGCATTAAAAACATCAAATAGTCTTTATTTGTGTTTACCTTTCATCACCAGACCTGTACAGGGCAGTAATTTAACATGAAGGCATTTTAAAACATACAGTAAGAAATTTGATATTAGAATTCAAGGACAAATTGAACGCTACTTTGCACATTTAAACTTCAAAGCTCTTGCTTGCAGGGTCTCTTTGTGCATGGCTAAGGGAGCCAAAATAAAGTGATCCAAAGACAGAGCATAACTGTGCTTCACCTGCCACCCCATCCTCCTCCTGTATTCTTTAATATTGCCAGTAATACACCTGGGTTTTTATCTCAGAAGCCCAAAAAAATACATCTTTAATGTAGAAAAATCCTTTTCATGCTTATTTTTTTAATGCAAGCATCTTGTTTTATTTTAGCTTCATGCACAAACTAAGAAAAAATATTTCAAAATTTGAGTCCTCGTTTTTCAATACAGTAACTGCCATCCGTGTTTACAACACAGTAATTACTGGTAAGAGACAGAAATAGGATTTCATAATTTAATCACTGGATTAGATCATTAATCACCTCTGTATCTGATATATTACACAATACAAAGATGACAATATTCTCCCTCAGGTTCTATTATTTCAACTAACTGCAAAAGAGAAACAAATTTTTCCAAACACTGTGATAAAAATCTATGTGCACTTTTCCTTTTCCTCTCTTTATGTTTGTGAAATGGAGAACAAAATAATTACACAAAGGCATGTATTAAATACTCAAGCCCAAAACCACTGAAAAATCAAATGATGGTAAAGAATATAAAAATTAGTTTAAGATAAAATATATTTTTTAAAAACATACCTTGACATTTACCCTCCTATAATTCAAGTTGAAATTGTGCCATATTAAAAATCAGCTTATTGGTCAAATTTAATTCCCTGTAAGGAAACAGTTCTGGTCTTTTCTGTGCATCAGCATTTTTAGAGAACTGCAACTTGGCTGCAAGATTTGTGGAACCTGCTTTCTTCTCCTTTTGGAGGTCATCTTTCATAACAATATCACAGATCTAAAAGAGAGCAGACATTTCTTTATCCTTTCCATATTTTTTTCTCACAGGAATGAAATGCAGTGTTCCCTTCTCTTCTCAGTATTTCAGGAAAATAATCCCAATGACTATGACTATGGCAATCAGATAATGGCCAGTTTAACAGAGCACCTCATTAGACTTCAGAGTGACTTTTTTCATTACCTCACATCACTCTTGAGGGATTCTTCTCCTTCACGTGAAATTGCAATAAACACCCCCCATGTAGCTAACACTCAGGTATGGTAAGAGGGCACTCAACACTGTGCAAAAACCAGCCCAGTTCAGTTCTGGAGACAGGTCAATGCTCACGCCTGGAAAGCCCTCCCCAGGGATGCTTTCTGCAGGATCATTCAATAGCCTCTCAAATTTGGCATTCGTGACGTGAGTGTATCTCTGCCACACATATCATTAACTCACCTTCTCGTGACCACTACTCCCTCCTCACTTTCCCTGGACTATGAGCATTTAGATTTAACAGAGAGTTTCCCTTCCTATCATTCAGGAGTCTACAAGCAGAATACAAGGAATACAACCTTACAAAGAGAACACAGTAGTTTTCCCTTTTAATACAGCAAGAATGAACCTCACAAGTATACAAAGCAGACTTGGTCTCCTTCCAGATGTCTTATTTCCCCCCCCTCACTCAAAACATAAGCTTTAGTGCCTTCCATTAAACAGTGAAGCAGTAAATCTTTGCCCACTGGTAAAAAGGAAGATTATTATTTGACTGTTTCAAGACTCATCAGTTCTCACTCTCTGGTTCCCATGGAAACTATCCCCAGTGAAGTTTGAGAGGGGCTTTGTGTGCAGCAGAAATGACAATAATTATGGAGAGAATTAGGTTTCTGCAAGGGAAAATCTTAAGTAATTTTCAAATTTTGTCCAGACCTTAGACAGCAAATCATCCACTAGTTTCACTCTTGCCAAATAATAAAGTATTAATGAGTATTTTGCCATGTTGATTTTTAGTTCATGAGATTTTTTAGGGAAAAAAGGTACTGGAATAAAGAAGTGTATTTCATCTGAACAGAGACCAATGTGATCAGCATAAAATAAAGAGTACACTGTTAAGCTGAAATTAGTCCAACAATGTTTTCTGAGAGAAGTTGTATCTAAATTTATAGATAAAATTCTGTTGTGAGAGGTATATATGCCATCTCCCTTGAAACAGTGAGACTGTTTCACTGTACCTCTACTATAAATTAATTTGATGGAGGAAAAAGTAAACTGGCCCTGCATCTTCAGCACAAAAAATACAGAGGTAAGAGGTTACAGTAAAAAAAATGAGAGGAAAGAAAGGGTTGACTTAAATAAAAAATTTTGTAAGATGTATGAGCGCTCTATTAAATTCTGGTCCTTGATGAATGAAAAGCAGTAGATTCAATAATGACAGTATTTCCTAAAAAAGTCTATGTTTATAATTGAATCTAATTATGTTCTGTAGAAAGAAGTTATACAGATTTAAAACAAGATGGATGTTAGAAAGAAGTAGTTGTAATGATGAGCAATATTATGGAGGCATGACTATCAGGTAAAGTACTACAAAAATTATGATTAGTAACTATTTTATATCTTTTTTTTTTATTTTTAAGATTTTGAAATAGAATAGGCAAAGAGACAGGACAAGGAGCAAGGACACTAACATGGGGCCCTACTCAGTTAAGACTACATACAACAGAGAATTTAAACACATATATAATTGTGTAGCAATTCCAAAACCATAATCCAGGCATCTACAAGTGCCTACTCCAAGGGGCACCTCCCACTTAAACCTGGAAGTTTTCTAAAAATTTTGCTTCTTTACAAGCCAAGAATGAAACATCTTGGCAGCTGTGTCACTTGCCTATTCTAACTGAAGACCCAAAGACCCCAGGTGACACTGGCCCCTAAGGAGCCAATACCTGTGCTCAAAACACAGCCAGCCTACAGCTGGAGCTCACAGTATTTCACAAAATGAACAGGCAAACATTTTAATTTAAAACACAGCCAGAAAGGACAAAAGTGTTGCAAGTGTTTGTTTTCCTACAGTATCCTGCTGCGTTAGAGCACTCACTGGAAAAAAACATGAGACACCTGGATTAAAGGCCTCTTCAGCACGAGGAGGTTCCTCTCGCCTCCTCTCCTTCTCCTGCCTTAAAAATATGCTTAAATGGAGGGTAGGCAGAGCAGAGAGGGAGGGGAGCAGAAGACATGAAAGAGTATGTGTTTACCACAGAGGAGCTGGGGCTGTCACCTGAACAACAAAAATACAGATTGGACCCCTTGGACTTGTTTTGGAGTTGTGTTTAAAATGCACAAACAAGTCTGGAAGGTGGGACTCTGCTCCCCTCCCTGCCAGGAGAGCCAAGTCACGAGTCATCCTCCTCCAGGCCCTGGGACTCCCAGCTTACTCACACAGCCTTGCAGCACAGCTCCCTCCCTAGCTCCAGCCTCCCAGGCAGCCTGCTAACTTGGGCATTCCCCCAGGACCTGGGAGATGCAGCTTCAACATGCCCAAGTGAGCAGCAAGCCTTGTCAGTCAATGCTTATGCCACTGATTCACATATAAGGGAAGCGAGGAAGAGAGAAACCACCATGGGTTTGGTGGGAGTTTGTGTGTTGTGTGTTGTTTTTTTTAAAAAATAAAAGACATAAAAGGATAAGAACATGTACCAAAGCTCAGAGCTTGCATGCACTGGCAGGAGAGGCAGTGTGCCAAAGGAAGGAGGTGCCTCTGGCCCACAGAGAGCTAAATGCCAAAGCTGCAGAAGGAGGCAGAGGTCCCAAAGCATCCCTGTTCTTACTAATTGGCTCAGAGCAGCTTCCTGCTGAGAATGCCAGTGCTTTCTGATCACTCTTCCCCATATGCAACATCCATCACCCCAACTGTTTAAGAGAGGTAATTAGGGTGACAAACACCTGGAAGTTGTGCTATTTCTTCCCTCTGAAGGCTAGATAAAATTCTAGCCTCTACAAACCACTGTTTTCCCTTTGTTAAAAATAGATAAAAAATAAGCTTTGTATTCCACTGGGTTGGCAAGGATAAATGTACTGAACATTGTACTGTGTATCATACTGATGCTCAGGCATTCAGTAATGAGAGCTTTAGCACAGGATAAACCTCGTCGAGATAAGATCCCTGTCTGAAATCTTACCAAAGCAAGCAATAAACATAACCGAGAAGAGTAATATGAATGTGATGCAAAACTATTAGAGTATTGAGTATTTGTTAAAATAGAATGACCAACCAAGATTGTGGGAGGAACATACCCCTACAGACAACGCTAAAATCACAAGCTTTCTGCACAAAAGCAGCAAAACTGCCTTCAAAATTCTCTCCCAGTTCTGCTACGTACGTGAAGAAAAGACAGTGATAGCCGAGGCCGATACTTGCCCCTTCCCATCAGCAAAGTATAAGTAAGGAAAGGAAAATCATAAGGATCTGGCACAACCAAAACAAGAGAGAATTTTTTATCCTTGGACTGTGGAGGGATGAACGACTGCAGAAGTGAAAAGCTTTGCATAAAACGGAGTGGGGCTCAGATTCTGACCCTGCTGCTAGGGCTGCCTGAAGAAAGACATTTCTGCTTCACGAAAGCTGAAATTTCAAAATCTGGCTGCAAGCCAAACCAAGATAGATTTTTCCAAGCTGATGGTTTCCAAACATGACTTTTGGAAAATAAGCAAGATGCTTGATTTTCCATCCAGCAATGATCCTGTAATGCAAAACCAGCATTTGTCATAAAACCACAGAATTTAGCATCAGAATTTTTTTTGTTTTGTCAATGCAACTTCAGTTGTAACTACATGGTTTAATAAAAATTTCTAAAATAACTGCATTTTTTAATGAATTTCTCTATGAAGTTTCTGTCATTAACTATTCACAAGTAAGATTCATGATGAACACAAAACCACAAAAAAGGCAGGAACTGGACACAAAGATCAAGTCAGAAAATAAGTACTAGCCAAGAGAAAAGATGAATCTTTTAAGGCATGAGAATGAATGCAGCACGAAGGCTATGTACCTTACCTTGTCTTATCTATCCAGAGTTATGCAGAGTTTCACAACGGTAGTGATGCCATTAAAAGTACTCTGATATGGACAAGACTAGTGGACTGTGTGAATAAAGCCTTAATAATTCAGTAAGACAAGAGCAAGTATACTAAAATTCATCAAATTAAATAGTTCCTTTTTCGTTTTTTGCCAAACTGTCTCTGCTTTATCACTGTGCCACAGGAGCTTCAGCACAGATTGATAGCAGAGCCTCACTCCTCTATAGAATCGAAGTCACAGTCTGAAACACAGAGATAGTAGATCTAAGATTTCCTAACCTTCCCTTCCTTCAGGCACAGAAATTCATATGAGAAGTTGCCCATTTTTCAACTGAATCACATACACACTGTCTTACATGTAGAAATGTATGAAAAATAGAATAGATGGATAAAAATAAGCTCAGTCTGGGAGAACCCAGAATTTTCAAACATTCACCACTGTGAACTGTTAGGAGCTGCAGAGCTGTTTTGCAGAGGCCCCAGTTTGGAAGCCTAAGGTTGCCATCTTTTGGAATTGCATGTGAATTGTGTAGCTCCCACGCAGTGCCATTTCATGAGGTCAGGAAACAGCAGTAGCTTAGTGAACAAAATTTTGGATCAGAAAAAATGTCTATACTGCTAAAAAGTCTTTACCTCAAAGTGTTTTAATCTCTAGTAGCATCCAGCTTCAGAAGAAATTCCCATGCTTGTCATCAGTTCTCACATCACCTAGGTAAGTTTAATAATGGTTCTACACAGGTAAGTGTGATGGGCCCCAAATCAACCTCCATCTTCTGTGGAAATGACACAGAGTCTACATTTGAAGGGAACATATGGAAAGGCTTTCTATTTTAACCTCCACCAAGCTCCCCTGCCTTGTCCTCATGCTCCTTTAAAGTGTCATCTCCTCATCCTGGATGAGAGCTGGCCCAGGGCTTACACAGGAGCTTTCCCATCTCCCTTCTGGTATGGAGTTACTTACTCCTTCCCTTCCATATCCTACTCTGCACTCCAGCCTCTCCATACCATGGCAACTTGTGTTGTTCTCCCAGAAGATGCCATCTTCGCTCTCCTTCATCCAGTGTGCAGCAAATGGGACAAGAGGCAGCCAGTATTCCTCTTCTGGCCAAGATGCCTCCTTTCCAGCGCAGGATCCAGAAAATGTCAGCAGATTAAGCTGTTTTCCAGAATCGTGAGATTCAGCTCTTATCCTCAACTTCAACAGGAGTTCCTCCTGAGCCTGATGAGATTTTCATTTAAAGATATGATACAAAAGTCATATACACCACTCTAGTGATGGAAATAGTATCTGTATAAAGCAACTTTTCTTACCAACACCTCATGGTGGATATGCCTGGTACAGCTGGTGACTGAGAAAACTGGATTATGAATGACATGGGGACCATACCATCCAAAGTTCACTATATTCTTACTTTAATTCAATTCTCTTCTGTCAAGCCAAACTTTGTAGGGTGTTGGCAAAGACGGCCAGCATCCTTCTGGGCTATATTAAGAAAATGTTGCCAGCAGGTTGACAGGTTCCCCTCCCTCCACTCAGCAGTGGTAAAACACTCCTGGAGTACTGAGTCAAGGTCTGGCCCCACAGTGTGACATAAACATTAAACTGGAACAATTCCAAGTGCCATGAAGGTGACCAAGTGACTGAAACACCTGTCATAAGATAAGAGGCTGAGAGAACTGAGGTTGTTCTTGGAGAACAGATTGGGAAACAGAAAGCTCAGGGGGATCTTGTCAGTGTGTATAAATATTGAATGGGAGTGTGTAAAGAAGATGGAGCCAGGCTCTTTTCAGTAGTTCCCAGTAACAGGATAAAAGCAATGGACACAAATTGAAATATAAGAAATTCCACTTACAAGTAAGAAAACACTTTATGACCGTAAGGGTGGCCAAACACTGGAACCCTGCTCTAAACCAGGGTCTAAACTTCTCATCAGTTCACAATGACCATATATTTACTTCCCATAAATATGTCTCCATGACCCTTTTCCCTCAAAGGCACTCCTCTGAAACGTCCCCACAGTTACAATCCTATCAACCTCCACATGACAGAGTAAAGCTCTTGTTACAAAGTCTGCAAAACTCTCAATTATTGGGTTGTTGATGGGTCGTGATTACTACTGACCCTGGCACTCTCACTGCTCCTTCTACTCCTTCTGTTTTCCTGTGTTCTTCCGTCATGTTGTTTAATACTTAGTGTGCAAACTCTGAGAGTCAGGACTGGCTTTTTATTCTGCAATTATACAGCCTCAAGCACCTTATGCATACCTAGAGCTCCTAGATATTATCATAAAAGCAAGCAGTAGAAAAATTCTGTTGATGTAAGCTTAAGAGAGTACATTATCTATCACTTTCATTTTTAGATACTTGTTCGAGAAGATTTTCATTGTGGAAGACATTCATTTCACTTAAGTTTAGCCATTTAACTGTCAGAGACCTCATGGAAAGACAGATAAGCACCATCAGAAAGGCATTCATCTCACCTCAGGAGACTTGTCTCAGCCTGGTATGATCCTGCCTCTCTCTTCATTTATTAGAAAGTGAGCGTGGAGACATAAAATTCAGCCAGCTGAGTTTATATGGAAAGGCATCCTTTTGACTAGACAGAAATCTACACACTCATCAGTAAAAATCTAGCTTTGAAAATTTTAACTTAGATGGCCTGAACAAAATCTCATCTTTTGTTTTTCCCTCCAAAATGGCAAAGAGTAATACAAGACCTCTTATAACACATCATTCATATGATTTAGTTACAGTATTATGCCTTACTAGTTGCTATCTTTCTTCTCAGAAGCCGAGAAGAGATTCCAGTGTGCATCTACTTCTTTGTGCACTGACACTGCTTTCTGAGAAAACAACTGCTTTTCTCATCACAGTCTGTAAAGCTGCTATGAAACACAAAAAGACATTTAACTGAGCTGTTCCAGTTTCAGTTAAACTTGCTTAATATCTGGCTTAGGCATTTCTAAAATATCCTTCAGTGCTTTGCAACTTAGATAAAATTGAAGTAGCACCAATGACCTAAAATTGTGGTGAGGACTCTGAAAGTACTGCTAGACTAACTGCATCAGTTCTGGTAATTAAGTGCTCCTGTAAATGGCATTCAGTATTCTGACACTGCTGTTTGGGTGAGGAAGAGACTTGTTAGAAGTAACAATGGATGACTCTTGTGATACAGAAAATGCTGAACTCCAGCAGTCTGTGATTAACAACTTATACAGCCAGGCAATTAACTCCTGCCTTTGCAATATAACTTAAGTTACAAAATGCCAGTGAGAAAAATGAGTTTTATTCCCCAACAAGCTGACCCAGGCTGTACAGTCTCCTACACAATCTGAAGCTAATTTTGAGTAAAAGAGATTGAGAGAGAGAACTTTTTTTTCTTTGTTGTGAAATTCAGTCATGCAGAGAGAGAACAAGTATTTACTATTCTTTCAGGAAAAAGAAGTGTCTGTGATGATTGCCAAGAAGAACTTGCTCATTTAATGATGTGCAAAATCTTGGTCATGGGCTGGAAATATTTTAAGTTGCATTTGAACTTCAGAAGAAACAGTGCAAAAACTACTTTGTGCATATATAGCGGGCATCTCCAGGGCTACTCAAAGGAGACAGAATTAATTCTGGACCTTGCTGTGCTTTGTAAGTTTATAATAATGCAACTACAGGACTGACAAGCATTAGATCTCATCATTTTTGGAAGGGTGCAGAAGGGGAAAAAAGGCAGGCAGGATTTACATCCTTACATTTAAGTAGTTACAAGAGAGGCTAATTCCTCATAAAAAAATGTAGAAGGGAGAAAAAAACACATCAAACAGGCTTTTGAAGCTAGATATCAATTCAAGATTTAATGGCATCTTAAAATCAAAGGACAACTGTGCTGGCAGCACACTTCTCAAGATTATTCTACAGAATCTAATCTTGAATATAATTTATGTTGTTTTCCTTGATATGAACTCATAAAGCCAAAGCTTTGCTAAAATGTTTAAGACAGAGTTCAAGTTACAGACATTAAAAAGGAGGTTGTGATATAAAATCTTTCATCTCTGGCAAAAATTGTAGAATCATAGGATTGTTTAGGCTTGAAAAGACCTTTAACTTCATGAAGTCTAACCCTTAACCCAGCACTGCCCCTTCCAGCACTAAACTATGTCCTCAAGCATCTCATCTACACATCTTTTAAATACCCCCAGGGACGGTGACTCAGCCACTTTCCCTGGCAGCCTGTTCCAATGCTTGGCAACTTTCGGTGAAGAAATTTTTCCCAATATCCAATCTAAACCTCCCCTAATACAACCTGAGGCCATCTCCTCTTGTCCAATCCCTTGTTACTCGGGATAAGAGGTCAGGCCTCATCTGGCTACAAGCTCCTTCCAGGTAGTTGTAGAGAGCAGTAAGTTTTCCCCTGGGCCTTCTCCAGGCTAAACACCCTCAGCTCCCTCAGCTGCTCCTCGTAGGACTTGTGCTCTGTATAATACAAAAAATTCTCATGAATAATGGCTAGTTGAACTCCAAGTAGGCAGTTGAAGTAAAACGAAATGTAACTTCCTTGTTTTTATTTCTTTAGTCATTACGGGAGTCTGTGAATCAGTGAGATCTTATGGAGAGAGAATCTGCTGTGTTCCATGAATGTTCCTGTCCCAATATTTAAAGCTCAGCTATACTGTGGCAGTCGCACGACCGACACTTGAAGTCAGTCAAATAGTAATTTGATCCTGTGAGCTCTTATTGCAAGCCAGGGCCTGTCTTGTCACCCTTAAGCGTATCTGCTATACTTCCTGCACACACAAAAAGATTTGGTCTATACAAGCCAACTTTTGTTACATGATTGTCAAAGGTTGTTTGTACCTATTTCAAAAGCATAAACAGGAAAGGCACAGAAATGCCAATTAAAAGCCATAATTTGCTGTCACACCTACTTAAATATCAGAATCTTCAGTCTGGAAATTTCAATGGGAATATTCAGCTCTGTTCAACTATACTTAATACCTGACTGTGTTTATAATCTCCCAGCAGTCTCCCCATTCAAAAGAACTTTTCTGTGCTTTTACAGCTCCAACATCCTCCTGTTTTTCAGAACAACACATCTATCATTTTGTACTCATTCTTCTCTCCCACCTCTCTGAGTATTTTGCCAAGCCCTGTTGATTCCCCCTTTATAATATGTCCTTGAAAAACAAGCAAGTCTTTTCTCTCACTTCCTGTGGGAGAAACCTTTGCCTGAGTTCTGACTGCCTTCCTTCTGAAGTTCCTAAACTACTGCTAGTAGTTCCTCTGTTGCCTTTTCTAATTCCCACTTGGTACTCCCACAATTGCTACAAACCCTTTCACAAAAGCATCCCCTCTTACAAACCATGAATCACCTTTCTAGTTTCCTCCATCCTAGCAAGCAAATATTTCCAGTTTTGCTTATCCTATTCTTTCTGATTTTTCGTATTTTTCTTTCAATCTTATATTCATTCAAGTGCATTGGCACTTCCAAACTGACTCCATTCTGGCATTGGTAATGCGAAGTCACATCCTACCCCCTGCAACTAACTCCCACTGTCTCCTTCCAGAACATATCACTACCATACAAATCATTATTCTACATATATCCTTTGGGGATTTTTTTTTCCCAAGGAAAGTTGGGTTTGAGTATTCCTGAACCAAACAAGAACTTTTGCACACAGCTTCCTACACTGCCCGTGCGACAGGCTCACATTAGAACTTCACGGGGAATTAAATACTGTAATTTCTAGCTTAATGCAGCTGATCTGCTACATAAAGATCCTCCTACACAGTAAGTTCTCTCATGCAGAGATTCTGTCTTTGTTCTGACACTTTGCTGAGAACACACGTGTTTAGTTCGTATAATATAGGACATTTATTCCTTGTAAAAGCAAAATAACTCCCTGCCTTTCCCTTCCTGCCAAAAATACAAACTACCCTCCCTCTCCCTCCCTCAAATAAAAGCCAATCAACAAACCTCTAATTAAACTAAAGGACTTGTATACTTAGCCTGTCTGGTGGCAACAATTCTACAACTCAAGAGATGGCACACGCTGAAAATGGAATGTTACTTTTACAGGGAAAAGACTCAGATTTGTTCTCCGGATAGACAATTTGGAGTGGTTTAACCTTTATGAAATTGTGTATTCACAAAAAATTACGATTTTATCTTGTATTTTAACTAAGCTTGTAGTTTTAAATTCAGCTACTTGTGCCCTACTGAAAAAAAACCCCAACAAAACAAAACAAACAAACCACCAAAAATCTTCTGTATATGACACTGCCCTAAAATGCCCATGTTTGGGAAGGCTGGCAAGTATGCAACAACTTTAGAAAACAAGGATGGCAGGAGTGTTCCCCTGTCCTATGGCAAAAATATATTTTCAGTGTACAAAGTCACTTTTTTGTACCATGACTGGAGTGCAAAATACTTCAGTTCTACTCTCTGTCTGGATGCTGACACTTGTAGTGCAACTTCCTACAAGTCAAATGACTGAATACCTCTCTGCTCTACCTCCATATGCTCTGTGAGATCGCTTCTCCGTAGTTTTTAACACATGTGGTTGTTACAGTAGGTAGCAAAATCCTGGGCTTTGCAGAACTGACTGATCTGCTTCAGAGTAATCTACTCTCTGTACACTTACTTTTAGGATTCCATTTACTAACTTCTAAAACACAGCTGAAGGAAACCATTCTGCAATCCCTGCTTTCCTTGAGTTCCAGAATATTCCACTGGTTGTGTATGGCTCATTATTTCATCGGCAAAGTCATTACAAGTCTGCTGGTTAAAACTTTTTTGCATAAACAGAACTGTCACCTTCAGTAAGGTAAATAAACACTTTTGTCTTGGCATATACAAGGTGCCTGAGACTTTTCTTCACTTAGTTCCCCCTTTAGGCCTAACTAACCAGAGTGACAACATGTATTCACAAGAAGATACAGAAAGGGAATATATCATAGAAAGGATGAAAATTACAAACAAGTCAGGCTAACCCCCCAAACCTGGGCACCAGTCCCTCCTGCCATCATTCTGGGCATACAACTCACTCCTCCCAGCAGCCAAACTACATCATGTGGAAAGAGAGCATGAGAGACTGCACACAGACAAGCAGAGAGGTCTAAATATTGCTCTGCAATTTTCACAAATCTGTACACAAAAGAGCAAGGAACATTTCCATTTCTGCAGGAACATTTTGGACAGAGCAGGGTATATTTTAATACATGAAAGGAAATACAGTGAATACACTATCTTGCAGAGTTAGAGAAGGAAGAGGTTGAGAAGGGACCCATAATTAAAAGTTGGAAAATTATTTTGAACCTGTAAAATTGTCTGTAGTAAAACCGTATGCATAAATGAAGGTTGCATTTTAAACACTTGACGAAAAGCAATTGAGAGATTTGAAGGTAAAAGTTCCAATCAGATGGAATAGAAAGATACACACATACTAAACAAAGATTTAAAACAAATCTTCAAAGTAATTCTGAGTTGCTGGGGGAAGTGGAGGTCTTACTCTGGTTAAAACATGAAAACTTTCAGAATGTCAGCAGATACAATCTATAATATTAAATCAAGGAGTTTGATGTCTGTGGTCTGTATTTGGCACAGAATTTGCTTTACAGGAGAAAATGGCACAGAGGAAGATTTTCATTGTGCAGAACAACACCTCAGAGCAATGAAACTCAATTACATTTAAAATGCAGATTTGCCAACAATGCAAAAACTATGGAAATGACAGATCACAACCACAATTTGACTTAAAAATCTGGAATAATGCTGCACTTAAATTCCATCTCTTGCCAATTACTTCAAATCAAAAGACAGCTAGGATCTGAAAAATAATATGTGAATTGAATATTGAAAAATAATATGTGAATGCTTGAAAAAATTCTTATAAAAACCTGAGGAATCATGATAGGGCTTATTTTTTGCAAGACTTGTGAAACCAGAACTGCCAGGTACTAATGATATTTCATGGTCAGATTTATTAATCTGCTGTTTTTGTGAGAATTTACAATACTCAGCTTTTTGCATTTAAAAAAATCCAGAAAAATGGTGTATAATAATATAGGTTCACATAATCCAAACACTTTGCATGAAAGCAAAAACAGTGGGCTGCCAGAAAGCTGTAGTTTATTTCCACATGATAAACAGAGGAGCAAACCTAGAAGAATCAGAAAGCACCTTCCTTCTCCTACTGCAGAAGAAGCTGAAAAGAAGAATTTTGAATCTGATTTGAAGCAGAACATGCCAGCAGCATGTATGGAAAGGACTAAATCCAGAAATCTGACAGTTAAGGAAAGCTTTGCCAAATTTTCAGTCCTGCACAAATCCTTTCCAAAGGTGAGACTTCTGACTTCCACATTACCCCTTCCTTCTCCACCTCCCTATGATTATAGGCCTACATTTAACAGCATTCCCAGTTCACAGTGGTAATGTCCACCTTCATTCCCGAGATAAAAGCACTATTTGCAGTCTACTGCAATAACTATACTCTTCATCTACCTTGGATACTTAAGCATTCACATGATTTACTATCATCAGATAGAGAAACCGTACCCAGAGAAAACTAAAAACCTGTCCAAGACTGGTAAGTGAAAATCTTGAAACATGACTGCTCAGAAAAAGTCTAACACATTAACTCTTTGTGCACCCAAATTTAAAATCATCTAATTTTCCAGGGTGCCAAATTCTCAATTCCTTCTGAAGCCAATGAGAGTAGCAAAGGACAAGACCCTGTCCAGGCTGTTCCTTCCCAGATTAATTTCTTGTTTCTCTGATCACCTGCCTTTAGCTGGCTGGTCCTCCACCTCTCCAGATGAAACGCTGCAATTCATTAACTCTCTGTTAATGAATTTTCCCCTTCAGGATCTGTAATATTTCATAAGCTGAGACATTTGGCAACTGCCAGTTAGTTACTTTGCAAGCCAAACAACACCACAACACAGTGATACAGGATTAGCTTCTCCTAAACAAAATATGTCTTACTTGCCAAAAGACATAAGCACTCCATGTGTGAAGACATGGCAGTTAAACAACAGCCACCTGAGCACAACCTTGTTTATATGTGGCATTTTTTCTGAAAACCGAAAACATCTGTCTCCTTTGGAACTTATTCTCTGGGGGAAAAGCGTTAATGTTTGCTGCTCTCAGTCAATATACATCTTAGAAAACCACATCTCTACAAGACACAAAACTAGGCTAAGATCCTCTATATGAACTCCACACTACTCAAAACTAGTTCTGATGTGTTTAGATAAGGCACGCCTTCGGATCCCGGTTTAAACAGAACCACATTCAACAATCCTGAAACTACAGCTGCACACCGCCCTTCCAGCCTCCATGTTCTCCTGGTTGTAAATCTGATTATTGTACTCTGTGGCATGCTCTTTATATTTTTAGTCTTTCTTAACTGCTACCCTCAAAGAGCTGCTTTCAGCCTGGATTTCTCCATATTAGGCAATACATCACAAAAACACATTGGAGAGCACATGATACATATTTAAAAGAAAACATACAAGTATTTCACTGTTCCTCCAAGCAAAGCTTGTCCTGGAACAGAGAGAAAACTTGTTCTTTGTTCTGTGTGAACCTTGGCCCTTCCTCCTAACATCACTTTCAAATTTCATGCCTTCAGGCTGAAAACATTCCATTTTTCATCAAACTGTTTTCTTAAATCTGCACATAACACACCTGTCACAAACTTTTCCTCTGCTCCTTTGAGGTGTTTCTGCAACTCCCACACTCTTGGCAAGAGCTTACTCTAGGTAAAAATCCAACATCCTCCTTTATTCATCATCTAGGATGCATGATTAACTTGTTTTTATCAAAGATCTTGCCTTAAGCTCTGGGTGTTGACTACTCCCATAGGAGGAACTACACTTTCTTCAGTGTTGGCCCATGTTTCCACTTCTTTGGGCTGAGAATTCCTAATGAAACTGGATCTATGTGTTATGTAACCTGGCCAACGTGATACTGACATCCAAGGTTTGGCATTTGCAAGAGTTCCTGCTAGGTGTGTTCCATTCCCCAAATTATTCACAGATTCCATTTTGACATGGGAACTATTTCTGCACTGACTTATTGCATCAAACATAATGAAGGGCTTAAGTTCACAGACATATGCAGTCTCACCTATGACGGTGCACAAGAAACCCCGAACGCGAATGTGCCACTTTCAGTCTAGTTACATTTCACAGATAATAAGTTGCTTTCGCTACAAGTACTGGTTCTAGGATAATGCCAGCCCTTTCCAGTAAATTTTGTAATAAATTATTTGGTCAAGGGAGAAGAGATGGACATTTTTGCCAGAGATTAGGATTTACTCACTCTGCATTTGCCAATGTGCTCATCTAGCCCATTGTTTTCTCTACATAATTCTTTTTGAGCTATTTCTGTGTATCCAGGGAGTGCATCATCATGCAGCCGCACTCCAGGGCCCATGCTCTGTTAAAAAGAAAACAAACAAAGAAGTTCATTCAAGTGATAAATATTCTCCCGTTTCCACACAGAGAACCTCTGAAGTACAGAGGATCTTAGTTACATTATTCACAAAAGGTGCATAGCTTTGGTAAGCCACATGTTAGCAGAATGTAGAAGCTCTCATTTTTCAGCCATTAACTCTGATAATTGTATTTCACAAACGCTTTTGAACAGACACTCACTCTCACCTTCCCAGGTGGGGGAGGTTTGTCTTGCTGAGGATCACGAAAAAGGCTGAAACAAGGAATTTTTGTAAGAATTGTTGAACAATGAAGACACAATAATTAGTTCAAAATTTTAAATTAATTTAACCATCAAACTAACTTCTCTATGGAGAATTAACAAAAAATTAAGCCAACTTAAAACCTAGGAGTTTAGGAATGGCAGAGCTCACAGAAATGATGAGGAAAATATTAATTTAGTCCTACTTACACTGGACTAAGAAGCCTACTAATCTAAGTACTACAGACAGACATTTTAAGAGATTCAGATGATGCTTCTGGTACTATTTTTCTCCCCATGATAAATCATTACATGTACAGTATTTATTCTCTGTGCCATTTTACGAGATGCAGCTTTTCCCAAGACAGAGCAAGGAAAGAAAAATCAAACTTACCACTGTCTAGCTATTTTTGTCCTTTTCTAGAATAGCAGTTTGAAACCCAGATATCGATATTAATTCTTTAAACCAACATGTTCCCTAAAAGCTTTGACCACAGGAAAAATTGTGATGGAAACCAGTCAACAATTTTTTTTTTTAACTATAGTATGAGCCATCAGTGAGCACCCTGCAGCAAGCATGTGTGAAATGGAATCTTTTCATAAAAGAAAAGCACACCTCAATATTAGTTCGTTCATTGCTCCCTGACAGTGTCCTGAAGAGGGAGAGAGAGGCAAATATGGGCTATTTGTACATATAAAGGAGTTAAACCTTGCTATAGTATTGACAAGAACCAGTATTTCAGGTGCAGTAGAACATGTCTTAAAAGCCACAAGAGTTATGCAGACATGTGAAACTATAACCTCTAAAATAAGGCCAAAGTCACTGTCACATAGGGCTGCTGGCTATACAAGTGCTGCTTCAGCAAACTGAAGTCACTTGTGGGCTGGTTTAACTTACAGTGCACTTCTTATTTCTTCCAAGTTCTTTTTTTTAAAATTTGTTTCTGTTTATCACTCCTATATTTGGATATATATAACCTTCTTTCTCTAAACGCATGGTATTTCCAAAATATATGCCAGATTCTAGAGATAACTACTACATTCTATAATTTGATCTTTTGAGCTCCTCTTTACACTTTACAATTCCAGTAAAAAATAAAATACATCGGCTAAATCAGCTAAAAACACAGCTCATAAAATCTATTTCTGTTCAACTCTAGAAGTTATTTCTGAATAATGTGCTTTGTTTCAATAAGCATCTGTTAGGTGCAGTTGACATAATACCAAAATTTGTAACCCCCGAATTTTTAAAGAATTTTTTGTTGTACATAGTATCCTGTAGCAGTGATGCATATAAAACATTTAGTTAAACACTGCGTAAAAACAAATAGTGTACTGCAATAACAAATTACTACATTAACATGCCAAAAGGCTTCCAGTAAACATTAGAAAGACAGATGTACAAAAGAAATAAGAATCCTTGGAATGTAATTAAAGGTGGTATTATAAACTCCTCAGGACTTGCAAACTAGAACAAGAATTGCAGTTGTTGTGTTTATGTCTTACATAATGACTTGGTATACTAGTTGCTAACCTTACTGAAAGCTATACAATGATATAAAAATATTTTTCTCACAGGAGTGCCTAAAAAAAAAAGAAAATGAAGGGGAAAAAAAAGACTACCCTTCCTTCTTTTGTTTAGCTGGGCTGATCTCCAGAAACACCAAACACTTACAAGCATTCAGCACCTATAAACATCAAGCTGGAAGAACCTGTGCTCTAAAAGAGAGAGGCAAATGGATTAGGTTGTATTCCTTCTGCATGAAATCAACCTCCTGAGGTGTCTGAACAACAAAGTAAACCTTTGAAGTCTGCAAAATGCATGGGGAAACAGTAACTGTTCCTTTTGCATCCCTAAAAAATGAAGGGTTTATACTCTGGAATTAAAAAGTTTTAGCTAAAAACTATTGTAGTGTTAGAAGCCAGCTCTTCTCCTTGATAAGGTAAATGCAGTAAATATGGAATACAGAACAATTTCTATAAAAATGTCTCATCACTGTTCCCTTTCAATGAGTTTCAATATAGGCAGTCTGTTAAATTACAAGAGAAGGAAATCCTTACAGAGGGAGTATTTCTAATCAATATAAAATCATTGGTGGCTGGCTTAAACAAGTTGTCGTGTCCATATCACTTCATTTCAGGAATGTAAGGGTGGAATTCTTAAGTGCACCGCATTAGCCAAAGTTTCTCAGGTGAGTCAGTCCGTCTTGCAGGGCTGGGTCAGTGATGTGGGCTTTGGAATCCCAGCCTCGACATACACTTAACAAAAAGGACAGATACTCACCCACACACAAGTGCTGCCATGAAGGAAGCAGCGGGACAAGGCAGGCTTTTGTGGCACTTCCTTCCATGTCCGTGACACGTAACCTTTTCTTCTCAGGCACTACGTCTCACAAACGTGTTTTAGACAAACGGAGCTTTCTTTCCATGCAAGGGTGGCAAAGCACTGAACACTATTACAGTGCTGCTACTACATTTAAAGCATGTTGACTGTTTTATAGTGTATAACAACTCACCATGCAATACTTGGAAAGAAAATGGTAGTTAATAAGCCGATGACGGTACAGATGTTTACAAAAATCAGACACTTTGCTAGCATAAAAACCACTGTTGGAGAGCTACCAGTGTTCTCACTTGTTAGTCTAAACATTACCATCATAGGGTGAGCTGGCTTTCTGAGATTCTTATGGCACAGCTGCATCTTATGTATACTTACATAAGGGAATGAGCAAAAAAATCACATTCACTTCAGAGAGGAAGTAGGCCTACTCAAAATTATAAAGTGCCACAAAACAGAACAGTACTTCTAGGCACAGGTAAGGGAAGGAGTGTGGTTTCTGCTCTTAAATATCTCTGTAGTCGAATTAAAAATTAAATATATTCTGAAAGTCTCCGTGGAATGAAAAGAAAGAAGTCCTTTATCTGGGATAATGAGATGGCTGACTAAAACACTGGAGTATTTTGCATCTTAATGTCAGGCAGAATATTTATATTGAAGAGCCTCTTGCTATGTAAAGTTCCCTTTCATGAGATGGATTAATGGAAATTTAGAGCTGTAACAAGACTAAAGTCAGATAGGGTAAAGTCTTCTACAGTTGTCTTTTTCCTCCTGCTTATAAAGAGTTCAATAAGGTCAACACAATTTGAGTAAGACAGATTTCATTTCTTTCTTCCAAATCTCAAAAGCATACAATTATCATTACTTTTTTGCAAATATATTTGGCATGCTAGAGTGGAAATGCTTATGAAATTTCATGAGAAATCAAAATTCGCTATGCAAAAATGAAGGAAGGTTATTTTCATGGATAATGGAAGACTTAGTGCAATTTTCAAATATCAAACATGACAATCCACCAGAATGAGAAAATAAAAGTAAAAACTGATCTATTTGTTGAGATAGGGCTTTAGTTGTGCAATATGTAGTTCTAGTACAGGGACTAGTCTTATATGTATCGTTCAGAAAGCTGAGAGAGAGTAGCTCCCTGAAAGAAAATGCAGTATTTACATAGCACTGTGTCTTAAGTGGTTATGTATGACATACACACACACCTACTCTCAAAATGCATCACCATTGCCAAGAATTACATTTGATAATATTCTTCCATCCTCCGCAGGGAGATTTGCTTTCACAGCTCAGCAAAGACTGCCATAACTTTTGGGCTATGCCACAGACATTAAATGACAGTCAAAAATCAGTAATGAGTCCAGAAAGCATAATGCAGACAGTGGAAGTGAGACAGCATGGAATGGTCAGACCTGACACAGGAAATTGGATACAAGTCTCCATGCACAGGTGAGCCTGGAGCTGGGACCTCGACCAACCCCTCCAGACAACTCCACCAGCTGCAGGAGCAGCTGCTGAACACTGGAAAAAACAAACCACCTTGTTGTAGAGTATGGATACAGGCTTAAAATAGGGTAAGTTGTTCAGAAAACTGCAGTTGCAAGGGCTTTTGCTGTGATATCCTCCCAAAGCACACCACATCCACGTGCATCAGGCAAGCCTGCGAGGTCCTGCCCTGCCCTACTGCTGGTGTCACAGAACCAGTGAATTGCTAGTGCTGGAAGAGACCTCTTAGAGATTATCTAGTCCAACTCCCCCGCCAAGGCAGAGTCACCTAGAGCAGGTCACACAAGTTTGTGTCCAGGTTGGTTTTGAACGTCTCCAGAGAGGGAGAGTCCATAACCTCCTCGTGTGGCCTGTTCCAGTGCGCTGCTGCCCTCAATGTAAAGGTCTTCCTCATGCTGAGGTAAAACTTCTTGTGTTTGAGTTTATGGCCATTGCTCCTTGTCCTCTTGCTGGGCACCATTGAAAAGACCCTGGCATCATCCTCTTGGCACCCACCTTTGAGTTGTTCATA
The DNA here is from genome assembly GCA_013398855.1 of Mohoua ochrocephala. Classification (NCBI taxonomy): domain Eukaryota; kingdom Metazoa; phylum Chordata; class Aves; order Passeriformes; family Acanthizidae; genus Mohoua; species Mohoua ochrocephala. The sequence continues at coordinate 487,521 of VZTA01027664.1, forward strand.
TGCATTGATGAGATCCCCTCTCAGTCTTCTCTAGACTAAAGAGGCCCACCTCGGCAGTCTCTCCTCATAAGANCGGGGCAGGGCAGCCTCCGTCTCCGCCAGGGGCCACAGCCGCTCTGCCGCCGCCCTCAGGGGAACCGCGTCCCGCAGAGCCCGCTCCCCACGGAGCCCGCACCGGGCAGCTCCGCTCCCCGCGCCCANAGCTACCAGTGTTCTCACTTGTTAGTCTAAACATTACCATCATAGGGTGAGCTGGCTTTCTGAGATTCTTATGGCACAGCTGCATCTTATGTATACTTACATAAGGGAATGAGCAAAAAAATCACATTCACTTCAGAGAGGAAGTAGGCCTACTCAAAATTATAAAGTGCCACAAAACAGAACAGTACTTCTAGGCACAGGTAAGGGAAGGAGTGTGGTTTCTGCTCTTAAATATCTCTGTAGTCGAATTAAAAATTAAATATATTCTGAAAGTCTCCGTGGAATGAAAAGAAAGAAGTCCTTTATCTGGGATAATGAGATGGCTGACTAAAACACTGGAGTATTTTGCATCTTAATGTCAGGCAGAATATTTATATTGAAGAGCCTCTTGCTATGTAAAGTTCCCTTTCATGAGATGGATTAATGGAAATTTAGAGCTGTAACAAGACTAAAGTCAGATAGGGTAAAGTCTTCTACAGTTGTCTTTTTCCTCCTGCTTATAAAGAGTTCAATAAGGTCAACACAATTTGAGTAAGACAGATTTCATTTCTTTCTTCCAAATCTCAAAAGCATACAATTATCATTACTTTTTTGCAAATATATTTGGCATGCTAGAGTGGAAATGCTTATGAAATTTCATGAGAAATCAAAATTCGCTATGCAAAAATGAAGGAAGGTTATTTTCATGGATAATGGAAGACTTAGTGCAATTTTCAAATATCAAACATGACAATCCACCAGAATGAGAAAATAAAAGTAAAAACTGATCTATTTGTTGAGATAGGGCTTTAGTTGTGCAATATGTAGTTCTAGTACAGGGACTAGTCTTATATGTATCGTTCAGAAAGCTGAGAGAGAGTAGCTCCCTGAAAGAAAATGCAGTATTTACATAGCACTGTGTCTTAAGTGGTTATGTATGACATACACACACACCTACTCTCAAAATGCATCACCATTGCCAAGAATTACATTTGATAATATTCTTCCATCCTCCGCAGGGAGATTTGCTTTCACAGCTCAGCAAAGACTGCCATAACTTTTGGGCTATGCCACAGACATTAAATGACAGTCAAAAATCAGTAATGAGTCCAGAAAGCATAATGCAGACAGTGGAAGTGAGACAGCATGGAATGGTCAGACCTGACACAGGAAATTGGATACAAGTCTCCATGCACAGGTGAGCCTGGAGCTGGGACCTCGACCAACCCCTCCAGACAACTCCACCAGCTGCAGGAGCAGCTGCTGAACACTGGAAAAAACAAACCACCTTGTTGTAGAGTATGGATACAGGCTTAAAATAGGGTAAGTTGTTCAGAAAACTGCAGTTGCAAGGGCTTTTGCTGTGATATCCTCCCAAAGCACACCACATCCACGTGCATCAGGCAAGCCTGCGAGGTCCTGCCCTGCCCTACTGCTGGTGTCACAGAACCAGTGAATTGCTAGTGCTGGAAGAGACCTCTTAGAGATTATCTAGTCCAACTCCCCCGCCAAGGCAGAGTCACCTAGAGCAGGTCACACAAGTTTGTGTCCAGGTTGGTTTTGAACGTCTCCAGAGAGGGAGAGTCCATAACCTCCTCGTGTGGCCTGTTCCAGTGCGCTGCTGCCCTCAATGTAAAGGTCTTCCTCATGCTGAGGTAAAACTTCTTGTGTTTGAGTTTATGGCCATTGCTCCTTGTCCTCTTGCTGGGCACCATTGAAAAGACCCTGGCATCATCCTCTTGGCACCCACCTTTGAGTTGTTCATATGCATTGATGAGATCCCCTCTCAGTCTTCTCTAGACTAAAGAGGCCCACCTCGGCAGTCTCTCCTCATAAGAGAGATGCTCCAGACCCATAATCATCTTTGTGACCTTCTGATGGACCCTCTCCAGTAAGATGGGGTAAGGTGTTCAGAAAACTGCTGTTGCGAGGGCTTTCGCCACGATGTTTTCCAAGAGCACAGCACACTCGTGTGCACCAGGCAAGCCTGTGAGGTGTGGGATGCCGCCCTCCGCTGCCCCGGCTCCAAGGGAGGGCACGGGACTAGGCTAGGCTGGGCGAGGCACCTCAGCCGCTGCCTTGCCCCCTCCACCACGGCTTCGTCCCGCCACAGCTGCACCGCGGGGCGGGGCAGGGCAGCCTCCGTCTCCGCCAG
>VZTA01027664.1:490626-552992 GCA_013398855.1 Mohoua ochrocephala
CGGGAGGCAGGCCTGGCTCCGAGCCGCTGGATGGCGCGGAAGGCTCCGCTCTCGGGGACTGGGCCAGGCCCGCTGCTCTCCTCCGCTCCCTCGACCTGGTGTCTGCCGCGAGAGACGGGCTGTTGTGAGTACGAAGGTGTCTTTTGCGTTGCCCCTCTTCTCCCTTATTTCCCATCTTGACCACTTAATCCAACGGTGCCGGAATTAGGAATTCAGAAAAAGTCTTGATCCTGGTCCCAAATGCATGAAAAGAAGAGCTTTCATGCGGTAGGCAGGTTTCGCACCCACAAGGTTCTTCACAGTGAAATACGTCAAACAGGTAACACTTAATGATGGCCCAGCCACAGGACTGCCTTTGTGAGACTTTTTACATCAAGAGCAAGTTAACGGCAAGAAATCTGTTTAGGTTATTTTGAGTTCTGAGAGGTCAGTGGTGTTTTATCTGCAAGCTGTCTGCTCTATATCCTCTTGAATAATATCTAGGTACTCCCTTAGTACTTCTTTTACTTATGACCATACTTGTCATAGGTTTTTGGCAGCAGAATTGACATGAGGCCCTGGATATATTAAAGATGTGGTAAGAACTTAAGTGTGAAGTTGTTCAATGTGAAGATAAAACTTTGCATTTGTTATATGCAAGACACTGCTTTCCCCTTAAGTGGAAATTTCTCCTGCCTCTTCTGCCTCCCCTTCCATGAGTGGTTGTGGGATAGCAACCAAGCAAGAACTAGGACAATTCAGAATGAACTTTCAGTATCAACTGAAATAATGTATTTTAAAAAGGTCAACTAAAATAACCTTCCAGAAGCTGAATTGTGAGCTTAATCCACAAGTCCTTTCCAGGCTACATGGTGAGGGAAGAGGTCTTAAGGTTTTTTAGTGATAACTTTTCCACTTAGACCTTTCTAAGGTCGGTTCAGTTAGATTTCATTATTTAAAACAGAAGAATGTGTGGTTTGAAACTGATGTAAAAAAGGAGGCATGAACTTTAGTTCAGTTACGTTCTTTTAAGAGATATTTATATAAAATTTATTCTTCAGCAAGGTGGAGATTTGTGGCATGTTCCTGATCTGAATGAAACTGTCCCAGGAGCTCACCTGAGCTCCCCTCCATTCTCCCTAAGTAAAGAACTTCCAACCTCATCTGCTGCCTCCAAGATGAGCCATAGCCCAACATGAAAATCCATTCTTTTGAATCCTGATCTTAAGTAGACTTTACAGTACTGCAGCATTACTTAACAAGGCAAGAGACATCTCACAGACAAAGTAGCACGGGATTTGTAAACAAATTTCTTTTAGTGCTCCTCAACTAATACAGATTAGTTTTTCCCATTTCTGTTGTAGCACTTGATCTACAGAAGAAGGTTGACTTATGCTTTTTGCATTTCTTAAAAATGTATGACAAAAGGCTTTTTGGAGGAGGGTAGCTGCTGTCAGAAGTCAGAAGGGTTGTCCGCCTCTCACTTCTCCCTATCCTCCTTGAGACGAAACATTATTTCAAAATCCAGGGATTTCAAGAGAATTAAGAATTTAAAGGGTGTAAGAGTAAGTAAGAGTAAGAATTCAGAAGTCCAAGAGTTGCTCCTAGGGATCTAGTCTAGTACTCAGATTGAGGGTATTGACTCTCAAATGCAAGCTGATGATCTCCACTGCTAGGAAAACATGGGACTTTGTTGTGAGAAGTGACGCGTAGGATTAAGCATTTCTAATACAAGCTAGTTAGCTGTTCTCTGACTCTGGCTTCATAGTAACAGACTTCATAAAAGTTGCTAAATTACATTAGTAGAGATGTCTGTCATATTAGTTTGACAGAGCAATGAATTGCCCCATATTGTGTGTCTGCAGAGAGAGTGGTTATCAAAACATTGTTTGAGTGACTGTGGCCAGTGGTTTTGCCCTGTATGTCTGCACTTAAGGACTTGTCAGTGTCCATGTGTCCCTGGAACCCCTGTTTTATCCCAGGAACAGGGAGTTGTAGAGCAATGGAGTCGTATTCTCCTTTCCCTATAAAGGGGTCAAAATGGGGAAGGAGCTCATTAGTTCTCACTTTGCAAGCTGTGGTTATGTGGTCACATTAATTTGTCATAAGGCTGCACTGCTGCCAGAAAGCATTCTCCAGCCCTTGCACAGCTAGGGATTATTTGCTGCTTCCCTTGGTGACGAATAACTTGTACAGTGATACTGTGGATTGGGTCATCTTGTTGAAAACTAGTCCACCCACAAAAACAGTTCACTGCAATGTATGTACTGACCAGGACTGGTATGGGATCGTTTCCTCTGGTGTGTGCTAGGTGATGAAGAATGTGCTGGGAATGCCCCCTTTGAGCAGGGCTGCAGACATGCCTGTTTAAAACAGCTGTGAAATCGCTGGCTGGGGCGGGGATCCCAGAGGCTGAACTGGATCCCTGCACTCGTCCTGCTGTTGACAGCAGAAGTGCTGTTGGCAACGCTCCGCTGCTGAGCCGCGCCCTGCGCAAGGAGGCAGAACATTTCACAGATGGGCTGGTGTTCTCAGACTAGCACCACAGCACACTGCCCTTTTCCCTTTTGTGGGTGCAACCATAAGGGCGAAGAAGCAGATTTCCTTCAGAGAGCCTCTGGATGTCTGTCTGCCTAGGAAGATGCTGCCTGTACTAATCTGAGCCAGGTCAATACATAAAATCTACTGTCAATAGGTACTTGAATAAGTAATTACAGGAGGGGAAAAGCAGCCATTCCATTAATATCCTTTTCATTACAGAAACACATTATTTATGGGCAGTATGTGGAGACATCTTAGAGATCCTGAAGCCAGGCAATAAGAAGTCAACTTTATAGCTGAGGATGTAACTGTTTGGTGTGTAGAGAGGCTTATTTTTGCTCCTTGATGCTTTTAGATTTGGTTAGAAGTTCATTGAAGTACTTCAGGAATTGCAGTCACCAAAGTAAAACCCTTTCTTTAGAAGAAAGATTATTTCCAATCAAACTAAGAAAAAATGATTTAAAACCTAGTCAAGAGTATCTGTTTTTTTCAGTATCTGAAGAGCTTTTAGACTCTTCCTGAATAGATAGTGATAAATTTACAGCAGTCACTATCAGTGTAGAGTGCCTTCCTTGGCAGACTTCTAGAGAAAAGGAGGGAGTTGCTAGTTTTGATTACTTCCACAGGAATTTGAAAGACACAGAAGAGACAAGAAACCAGAGAATTCAAATATTAATTTCGCTCCTAATCAGCTGAACTGCTTTTGAAGCAACTAGTAGCAAGAAGTGTAGAACTAAGAAGTGCTCTAACCTGAGAAGAGTTTTTGCATGAGTATCTTGCCAGAGTGTTTCCAATGTGATACAAGGTGCTTTGGATTGAGAGCTGAAGGCGTGGATTTCAGTACTCACTGATAAGTATCATTGTGTCGGAATTAACGTGAACATGTTGCATAGGTTGAAATGATACATTGCTTTGTTAATAGCAGTTATGGTGCTCATTATGTGATGACAAAACTTATGGTTTATGTAAACATGGTCTGTGTCTAAATGTTGTTACAATTGCAACACAAACAGCAAAAATGTCTTTTAAATGTAGGTTATTTTAGTGACGGTCCAAGCCATGAAAATGAGAAGTTAGAAAGAACAACCTACTGAGCAGACAGAAATCCTGAAGTTGATTGATCTTTTGATTGATTGAAATTGCTCTTGAAATCAATGACTTTTCTGAATTCCTTAGTCTTTCAGAACAGTTTGCCACCTCAGAAATTTGGAATGCAATTGCAGGCATACCCTGATAATTCATATCAAAAAACGATAGAAATGTAGGAGACATCCTGGAATAGCAGGCTTACAGGGTGGCCTGGTCATACCCCTTGGTTATACCATGGGCCTCGGGCTGGAACCATAGGAACTGACAATGTTTTCCTCACCTTCCTGGAAATGCTAACCTAATTTGGTTGTCTTGTCAGGCCTGCAGTAGGAGCGAGAATGGTGGTGGGTAAATGCTACTATTAATAAATCATGAGGGTTTTGTTTTCCCAGTAGTTAATTTGTAGCATTCCCATGAATGCAAATGCTGAAGTTTAACAGTAGGACTGACAAATGCTTTATTTGGTTACTTTTCTTGAATGATTTAGGAGAAATGTTCAGATGTTACAGTAATCAATGGATAGCACAGGAACAGATGGAAAACCACTGCCTACTGAACAAAGATGAATAAGAATAGAGCCGAGAAAAATTTCTGGGGTTGATTTGGACTTTTAAACAGTTTGAGTAAATGGAATGTAGAGGGATCTGAGCAATCCGCAGTGAAGAGCTAAAACAAAGTAATTCCTATTTCTTACGTAGTAGCTGTTGTTGAAGAGGGTTAGAAAATATCCAGTCTCAATGTGAATTTCCACTGAGAGAATCCACTTTAATTCATAGTAAATTTCTGCCATGTACTACATAGTAGGTAAGAGGATGGTGCTTGGAAGTTGGAAGAGGAGGGCGAGTAGGTGGGTGCTGCAACTTCTGCCTCCTTTAATGGATGATGTGACCAAGTGGGCAAGTATCCAGTGCAGACACCAGGGGATCCTCAGTAACTGCCTGGCTACAGGCTCTGATTTCCACTGTGAGCCAAGCACTTTGGTGCAGGTGGTTCTCTCTCCACGGATGTTTTTTTTCAACTTGCGGTGTCAGTTTCTAACTGTTCTGCTGTGTGGTTCTCAGCAGCCCTTCAGAAAAATGTGCTGTGTATGGATCTGCACTTCCAGCTCAGAATGCAGGAAGGAGGACTGAGCCAGATGGGATATATGGGAGAGGAGTGCAAGGGTAGCTTTTTGGAGCGGGGTTCTGTTGTTAGAGGGTAAGGGGCAGTGTAAGCATGGCCCAAGGCCCTGGTCTGTGGCATCAGAGTAACAAGCACGTGTTTATGTCAGGTCCCAGGGGAAGATGGAGGTGTAGGAGAGAGAGGAAGTGGCGGGGTTTGAGAGCTGGAGCTGTGTGCTCCTTTAATAGTGGGAGAGATGGGCTTGAGATCCTACTTCAAAGAAAGAATAAGAGGTTAAAGGTGCAGGATACTGTGTGGAGGTCAGAGTGCAGTAAAGGAATGGGGAAGGTGAAGTTGGTCCATGATACTTGGGTCCTTTTCTGATTGTTACATGGTCAGAAATTGTTGTGTGTATCCTCTCTGTTAAATAATCAGTTGTTAAATATTATGCAAATGTACTTTAAAAAGGGAAAAAAATCTTAATTAATATAAATACAATTTTTATTTATAAACCAACAATATTATAATTTAAAAATAGTTAAAGGAAAATATAATTGGAGTAAAGAAGAAAAAACTGTCATATGCTTCACCTGGGCGTGTTCGAGTCCCAGGCACAGAGCTATGAATTGCTTCTGCTGTTGAAGGCAGTGGTGGGTTCTCCAGCAACTGTGGCAACATGTGTAACAGACTGAAGAGCCTGACACTATTAACATTTTTTTCATCGTGAGTACAAGGCTGATTAAATTAATTCTAAACTGCCTCTTTGATAAAATGCATAGTTTGAATCCCTGCATTCTGTAGTATAAGGTCTCTTTTGTCATCCTTTAATCATATTCAGATCTTCCCAGAGCCTTCGTCGTGTTGTCAGTGTGCTTCTTGAAGGCTCTGCCAGGCAGAGCATTTGAACAGTGATCATATCTGTGTCAAGTACAAAAGTAAAGTCTGCCTGTTCCTCCTTGATGTTGCTGTTTATGTGTCAGCTGTTCTAGCCAGTGTTCTGGTGAAAGCTCTGTTCAACCTGACTTACATCTCTAGGTTGTTAGCCAAGCTGAGCAGCCTTGAACTGCTTGTGTGCTCACAGTGTGTGTTTGGCATGCTGCTGCCTTTGTTCCTGGTGCGCAGTTACATTTTATTCTATTGAACTGCACATCACTGATCATCTTTTTACCAGACAATGCAGACTGTTCTGTCATCTCTATTATTTGTCAGTCTCCTAGCCTTTGTTTTTACCTGAAAATTCTATCAGTATACTTTATACATACAAGTCATTCTTTGTCTCCCTCCCTATCTCCCTCTCTGTCCTGCCTCTCTTCCCTCTGCCCCAGTTGCATAAGGCTAATGCCAGAACTCTGTGAAACCGACTAGAAAGCTCATATAACAAATTAACTTTTTAGTAGCCCTATTCTCTTACTTTTCACACCTGTCATTTGAAATCAAATCAGTGGTGATATATGTGAAAACATCCCACTGTAAACTCCAGGATCTGAAAACAGGCATACTGGTTGCTTTTCCCGTTCCCTTGTGAAATGCAGCATAGCATGGAGGGGTGGACAGGTAACTTCTTCAATCCACACAGCTAAACCCAGCACAACTTGGAACCCAAATCAAAGACACTTACTGATCATTTCTATTGAAAAACACATTGTGGAACTTGTCTTTTATTTTTTAAAAATGGATTTAAACGTGCTAAAATTATTTAGTATCTACTTTATCAATCAAAGTATTAGGTGATAAGCTGTATAGCTAAGGGTGATGTCATTATTGCTGTCTTTATCAGGAAAAATTTGTGGGCTCACCAAAAGTGTCTAAAATGATGCATTAAATCCTTAATAAGGTTTAAATGAGGATTGTGCTAAGTATAATAATTTTGACAAGAACTGTGATAACTCTAATACTCTTCTCCATTTAATAATTCAGTAATCTAATACTGTATTACTTGTTTTGTCTGGTACTGGTGCTGGTTTGTAGCTGACAAGTCTCTGATTGCCCAGCTCATCCTGTTGAAATAATGGAACAACTTTATTTGACCTTTTTAGGAATTTCTTGAGTTTTTCAAGAATTACTAAAATTTACACTTAAAATCCTGTGCAGTACTAAATTTCATAATCTCTAGGATGGTATTTTATTAAGACTTGCAATATCGGTAGATCAGTTCCGCAGGGAAAAAGTTGTTAGAAACATTATAGTGTTGGTATGGTACTTATCGCATTAGTTAAATTATTAAATTTAATAAATAAATAAAATTAAAAGTGCATTAAAAATGCAATTCTTTTATGACACTTCATCCTCAATTCTGTTTTAGGTGTTTTCTGGAAATTATCAATAATAAATAAATAATAAATGTCTTACATGCATAGATTGAGTGTGGTGTATCTTTATTACTACTTAAGCGAGATCTGTTTGGCCTCCTAAATTCTGTTTGGAGGCTGTCTTGTCACTAATTTAATAGCTGCCTGGTGTAACAGGTCAGAAGTTTCCACAGATGTTTAAGCTTCTTTCATGTACTCTGCATGTTTTCCAATAAGTGTTCATTTCTTCCTGCAAACTGGTGTATCTGTACACAAGTACTGCTACTTGATGTTTCTGGTATTGCTGTTTTTACAAGGACATTAAGATGCTAATCCAAAAACATCTTTGATCCAGGGTTTGACATGAGTTCTCACTCCCGAACTATTTCAAAATAAAAACACATACTTATTATGGCCACTTTCCCTTTCCCAGCATCTGACTGCAGTGCCTTCCTTCCCTCTGCACTTTCAATTGGCATGTAACTGTGTGAACAGCTGGTATACCTATTATTCATCACAGAAGAACAGGAACTAAAAGTGGGAAGTGAGGAGGGAGCTTTCTCAGGCACCTCTGCTGCTGGTGAGATGGAGTTGTTCTGTCAGCTCCACAGCTGCTTTCTGTCTCCAGTAATCATTTGCTCCTCACTGCATTTAAAACTTCCACCTTCAGCTGCATGGATCCATGATTTCAGGCCGTGTTCTAGATGTAGACAGCCATTTTAATGGGTTCTTCTTTCAAAATTGATTATTGGTTATGCCTGTAAGGCATTCAGCCCCATGTGTCTTTATATAAGCAGCATTATGAAAGCAAAGCTTTGTTATATTGACCAAAATATACTATTCCAGTGAAAGCTACTTTGTATATGTTTTTGCCTCTATGTGAGGTTTTGCCAGTGCAAATATATTTATTAGAGAACGCTCTTCTTCATCTTTGTTATCTCTGTCCGCAGAGGTTTAAGCATTTAGTGTGAACTTAGCTTATTTGGAAAAACGAATGTCAAAAAGGTGACCGTCAGGTTATTATATGTTTATGTATTCAAACCAAACACCTCTATTTTTCAACCTGTGGTTCCTAAGTTCTGACTAAAACCAAAACATAGTGTAGAAGGCATCTGATCCCATCTGATCAGATTGTTTGTGGAAGTCTGTTGATATGACTAATTTTTTTTTTTTTGCATTTGTTTTATTCTGAAAAGCTTTTTTGCTAAGCTCTGCTGATGGCAATAATGGAACTGTTAACTGGACGACTAAGCGAGCCCACAGTTATATTATCAGCAGAATAAAGGCTGTTCAAAAGAATGGTGAGTTTAGGTTGTGAATTTAAATCCAATGTTGGTTCAAGCAAACCTGCTTTTAATATTACTCTTGCTTTTCTAGTCATGTCCTTGTTTTAGGAGTAGGGTGCTATTTTAAGGTAAGTAATTTGGAAAACTTTACATTTCTTCAGTCTTCAAACATTCACAGACCTGCGTGTTCTTGTTAGTCTTCCCTGACTTTTCCTGTTCCTATAGCTTTGCTTGAAATAATGGCTGTGTTTATACCTAATACTGCACATTTCCTTATCATGGCTGGTTGCTTGAAGATACCTCTGCAGTTTGCTTAATACAATAACTTGTCTGTAACAATTTTAAAAAGTCTTCTCACACATGAATGTAAAAAGACTATTTTTACTGTCATTTATGCGAGTGCACGTCAAACATTGTAGCTAGTGCACACTGTCTGAGAAAAAGCTTTGCACCGATTGCTCTTCTAGGCAGGCAGTCGGGATTGGCCTCCAGATCAAGTTATTTCTGGGATTGTGCTTCATCTGCTAAATATCAGTGGGGAGAGAACCAACTGAAATATCCAGAAACAAAAACTTCCAGGTGAATTCTTTCCTGAAGATCATCAACATACAGGCTGCAACCAACATGGTGACTCTTCCAGAATTTCTGGAGATGGAGGTTTTCTGCTTCTGGTAACAGAAGGGATGCAGGCTGATAAAAACCTGTCTGAATTCCTGGCTGCGCCCATGTTCAAGACCTACAAGGAGATCTTGGAATCTCCAGAAAGTCCTCCAAGCGATCTGGAAACAAGAAAGAGGAAAGCAGTGCTGTCAAGGTAGCTGATTCTAGCAGGGATCTGACACGATCCTATGTAATGAAGATTTTTAATTTCCCATGATTAGTTTTACAGAAGCTTTTCACAGTCCCTGAGATTTTTATCTGCCACAGGGAATTTGCTCAGATAATTCACAGCTGGCAGTCTGCTGTATTAGATTAGTATCTATTTGTTAAGTACATTCAATTTTGTCCCTAGATCACCCAAGATGATGTTTACACATTCATCTCCAGTCTCAGTCTTACAAAAATAATCATGGGTTTTAAAAGCTTGTGAAGAAAGTAGCATTTCACTTGTTTAATTATTGAAAAGCTAGTGATAGCTGTAGTGGGCTGAAAACTCATCATTTTCCTTCTGATTTGGAAGAAACTTCGTGGGGGAAGACAAGGAGGGTTTCTCTGATAAGGAGGGCAAGAACTTTTGAGTTCTTAGTCGCCATACTTGTGTCATTATGATGTGTTTGCCATTACAAGACAAAACAAGTTTCTGGGTTTTTTCCTTGTGAGAGCTGTTTCTAGACTTCCACCAAAATCAGTGTCTTATGTCTGCATCATTCCTTACTGGCATACTTATTTCACTAGCAGGGAATGTCATTGGTAGGAATGAGCAGGCATTTAGTGGTGACAATAGGTTTCCTGTAGCAGACAAAATAAGTGTTATATGGGTTTTTTCAGTAACTGCTGACTCTATTATGCTTCTTTCTTTCTGAAAGAATTGCTTATGAAGAAAAAGTACACATTACTTTTTCACTGTTTTTCCTGTTTTAAGTGGATTTTCGTTGTAGAGGAAGAGCATCAGAAATGGAAAGATGGACTTTTCTAGGTATTTAATGCACTTTCAGCCAGCCACCCTGTTTTTGTCAGCTCTTCTATTAATGTTATTGTACTTTTTCAGCTTTTCTTGAAAATATTTTAAAGGAAATTAATTAACTTCCTTGTGCTGTTTACAGCTCATTCATGGACTTGAGTGCAGAGGCCCTTTGGATAATCATTTACTAATTTTAAGTAAATAAATCAACGATCTTACTGTACCTAAGTCTACATAATGAAAATTACAGTAACTGGTTTGTTAACCACACAGAATCGTAACAATTCAAATTTCAGGATCATTTTAATTTTGTCCCTAAGATAAAATTATTAGGAAGGTATTCTGTTCGGTATTGTGTTAAAAGTGGTTTTCAAATATGGGAAAAAGCACATGCTGTGGAATGTGATCAGTAGTATATCTAGAGCTATACATTCTGCAATATCAAGCTTGAAGAGTGGGAAGTATGTAACTAAACGTGGAGGTCTACATTACAGATGTGTGCATCTCCTCTCAGCTGCCTCTGCAGCCCGTGGAGATCTAGTCAGTGTAGCCTGGAATCTAGGACATGATTCATCTCATTTTACAGGAGAAATCAAATAAATCAACCCCTAGAAGCGTCTGTTTCTTCTCCACTGACTATAAAAGGAGCCTGACTAACTCAGTGGTGGATGTTGTTTCTGTAGGCATCTAAAATTAGGTGAGAGAGATTCCACGTACTGAGGGCTGGAATGCCTGTGTTTAATGCCTAATTAGTGATGCCTTTTTAAGCAGATCTCAAGTAAGAAAGTTGGTGTGATTATAAGGCTGGAGAAATTATAGCAGGATTAAAAAATTACATGAGCTTTATCCACATTTCAAGTGTGTCCTGCTTATTGATCCAGGTGTTGGAATTAGCCCCTCTAGGACCTACAAGCTTGTTCCTATGGGTTTGTTACAATGACTCTGAAGTGTCTTTTGGAGTCTGTCTTCCCAACGACAGCACCTCCGTGCTGTATGGCCTATAATTTTTTTATGGAGATGTGATTTCTCATAAAGTTTCTTTCAGTTTGGCAAGCAAGGCTGGTAGCTGTGTGTGGTTATCTGTGATTTGCCATCTTTATCTACCACTTTTGTAATCCCCATCTCACTAACAAAATCTATTAGCAACGATCAAGTCTTTCAGGGCATTGACTTAAAATTCAGTAGTTATAAAATTAGTAATATAAGCTACAATCAGTCTTATTAAGACACCTGAGAAACAGCTATTAAATCAGTACTGTCTTTTTATACTTACATTTTGAAACTTGTTGATGAAGTGGTTTCTTATCCATCTAATTTATTGTAATGATTTCTTTATTCTTCTAATTCATTAAAATATGTATGTAGTTCTGTGTCAGATGTGTTATACCTAAAAAGGTTATGCTTATCAATGAATTTTGTATTAAATAAAAAATAGCTTATTGCTTTTACGTATGCTGATGGTTCTGAATTAAGTTTTCTTTAGATTTTTAATTCTTAGTCCTGTAAAACATGGCATCATTTTTTTTTGTTTGGAAATTTCGCCTGACTGGCCTGTAAATACCCACATCCTTTTGTTTTATCCTTCAATATAAGCACAACATCTTCAGAAAAGAGCTCTCTAACCAAAGTTTGAGATGCTTTTTTTCTGAGCCTGGTGGTCTGAGAAAGTCTAGTTTTAAGAACTCATGAAAGTCAGCTGAAGTGCATTGCTATGTCCTTTTCTGCACAAGGACTGAGAAATCTGCCATTTCTGTTCAGTGGGGAATGAGAACTGTCGATTGGTAAGGTTCCTCTGTATTCCTCTGTTGCTTGTTTTGTTTTTAGGAAAACATGATTGTATAATTCATTTAATGTATTTTTGTTAACATAATATTTCAAATAAATCAACTATAAAATTACAATAGCCTTCCTCATTTTTTAAATTACAATAAAAATAAAGAGCTTATACAACTTTTGAAATCTTAACGTAGACAGTTTTGTTTACTGCAATCTTGGAAGGGATCCTGGGCAAAGAGAGGGTTTGCTCTGTGTTCTGTTCTTAAATCTGTGTAACCTTTTGTGTCTAATATTTGTTGCTTTCCTTCTCCCAGATGCCCGCATTGCTGTTGAAATGCATGAAGTTACCTACAGCATGACTCATTTTTGCCTTTTTTCTGTCTCTTATCTCTTCTTCTCCTTTTCAGTGTACACAATTCTGTCTAAGGTGCACTCTGATCGGAATGTATACCCTTCTGCTGGAGTTCTGTTTGTTCATGTTTTGGAGAGAGAGTACTTTAAGGGGGAATTTCCTCCTTACCCAAAGCCTGGTATGAGATGCTAAGATCTTCCATATTATTTACAAATACAGAAAAAATTCTGTTTTAAAAAACTGAAGTCTATTTAGCATACCTTACGGTTCAACGTATAAGATAAACAGGACAGGTTTTAGTTTCTGTTGAAATATCTTCAAATTAAATACCATGTGTAGTCCTACACTTTTAAAATATTCTAGTTTGCGATCATTTGTAAAAAGATGCATATAATTCTGTATTGTGGAAAAATGTACTTAATTTGGGAAGGTGTAATAACACATTATGTATATCTGATATTAAGAAGTGTTCCTTCACTTTTGCATTAAATACGAAATAGTGGAAATTTAATAGTTGTCTGTTAAAAATTCTATTTATCTGATCACTGTTTCAGACATAGTATGTGTCAGGCTATATGAAGGAGCAATTTGAAAGCATATAGTAAACATAAGACAAAATAGAAGAGTCAATCAAATATGAGACTTCCTAATACTGGTTTTGAGGTACACTAAAGCTAAAAGACTGGTCACCACAGGTTAGGATATGTGTAAGCAATGTGGTAGGAGTGGGAAGAGAGAAAGCACTCAGCCACACATGCTTATCAACAATAAAAAGGAATAAATGTATCCAATTTATATAAATATGACTATTTTCCTATAAGAATAGGAAAAACCTGTGTACGGTGCACACTTAATCAAAGCCTGTTTCATTAATAAACTTTTTAATTGATTTGAGAGTGCTATTACTAAGACTTACTTTAAAGAAAAAATAAGCTTCTGTTAGCATTGGTTAAGTTTTGAGTAAACATGAATAAACCCAAATGTTTTACAAATTTCTTCTCTTTGAAAAATGGATACCTGAGTCTTCATTGATGTTATGTCGTGGTGACTGGCAGAGTGAAGTTGGCCTCTGTCCCAGTTTTCTCCCAGTTTTGGCACATAGGTGGAAGGAACTTGGAAATTTTACTAATGATGGATTGTCTTACAGCTGCAGCCTTCTGACATTCGTGTGATTCCAAGGCAATAGGAACCTGGTTTGAGATCCTGTTGAAATTGCTGTTCCCATAGACAGTTGTGATTATATGAGAAAATCACTGTGAGGTCAGGTTTTGTCATGATCCCTTTTATTTTTGTTTGCTGAGCTGGATCATTACCATGGCCTACCTTGACAAAGGAAAGGCAAACCAGAATGTCTCACTGGTGGCTTTCAGAATTTTGCCCAAGTCATTTGTGGTGCTGGGAGTTTGGTTAGAGCAGGGTGCTAATAATGCCAAGTTGTGAGTTCAAGCTCTGTACAGGCCATTCACTTAAGAGTTGGACTCCATGATCCTTGTGGGTCCTTTCCAACTCTGAATATTCTGTGATTCTGAATTCTGTGACTCTGAATGCAATAGATTAGTTTACTGGGATGTCCTGAGAGAATTGTGAGGGAAGTTGTGTTACACCCAAGTACTGGTTTGGTCTGGTTCTGGTTCATTTTACTCAACCAGATGTGTAAATGCATACCTGAAGAAAGACTAGTTACCCTTGGGCAACACATCTCAGTCTCTTTGTCCCTCTCTGGAGGAGACGAGAGCTGTTCATTCTTCACTGGGCCTGGTTTCTGCCTTCTGTGCCAGCCTGCCTGTTACCTTCTTTCATCACTCGTCCAACAGTGCTGTTGCCATCTCAAAGCCGAGTTGGAGCGCAGGGCGGAGGTGCCTGTGCAGGCTCAGAATGGATTTGACTTGAGTTCTTGTGCCTCAGCTGGACACTGTCCTGGTGATGAGGATTTGGTATTGTTCAGGCATGATTTCATTTACAAAAGCTAAAATAAACTGAAGTCAAATCCAAACATTTGTAGAGTATCAATAAGAACCACAAGAACTGATGTACTGGTTTGACATGAGGGGCTTTTACAGATATCAGCTGGACCACTGTATTTAGTAGCCATCAGTGGATCCAGTTCACAGGAATGTCTGATCCTTTTTTCAATTAATTTGTTCTCTAAATTAAAATGACTGTCAGGCTGTTGGTGCCAAAGACCTGTATATGTATCCTAATGCTAACAGAAGCTTTCAGGCATTATTGATTACACAGCCACTCTTCACAATGTACTGAGTACCTGGATCCAACATTAAAAACGTAAATAAAAGTAAGTTGGGGGTGGGGGGGATTAAAGGACTGAAACCTTTGTGCTTTTGTCTGTAAGGAGGTTAGGTGCTTCAATTTGAGGTGGAACTGAGCTCTAAAAATCAGACCCACTAGTTACTAAACGTGAGCATTCAGTTAGTCAAGGCTCTAGGAAGTACCAGTACAGTATCTCTGCAGTTGGTTACACTTTCCAGGTATGAATTTCTTATAAAATATATCTATATATATATATATAAGAATACCTATAAGTGCTCAGTAATAGTTCACTTACTTCTGATATGGTAAAGGTTAGCAAATTTTAATTGCTTTTTCTTTTTAGAAACGTTCAGAAAACAAGTGAAAGTAGAATAAGACTTCCTTGTTGAAAAATTAAAATCAAAGCATTTAGCATTTTCTTATAAATATTCTAATATAATTTTTCTTATCTAGGTGAAATAAGTAATGATCCTATAACATTTAATACCAATTTAATGGGTTACCCTGACAGACCTGGATGGCTACGCTATATACAAAGGACACCATACAGTGATGGAGTGCTGTATGGCTCACCAACTGTAGAAAATGTGGGCAAGCCAACCATCATTGAGGTATTTGCTTTCAAAAGTTCAGAAAGATGTATTTTGGTTTAGAGTGTAAAGTTCAGAACTGTCAACACATTCCCCCTTATTTTTGAATAGTTAATTACAATATTAAAATGATTGTAAGGCATGGACACAGACTTGTGATATTAACATTTTCTCAAAGGTATCATTTTATCCTCCTTTGAGAGAAAGCCACATTGTTTGATATTTCATGTTTTACTTAAAAGGTACAATTAATAAGTAGCAGTAACTAGTTAGCTGCATGCAATACCGTTTCACTTTTGCCTTTGAACTTTTTAAGAGGCATTTCACTTCAGTAAATTATAACTATATTAAAGTTTTATTGAAAATACAGAACAAAAAACCTTTGTAAACAACTGTACTTGAAGAATAACTGAATTTGGAACTTTGTAACATTCAGCCTAAATATGGGCCGGACTTTTCCCCACTGGATAAGAGTGTTCAGTCAATAAACAGCGGAGGGGGTTTTTTGGGTTTTTAGGGGGTTTTGTGTGGGGTTTGTTGTTGTTGTTTTGGTTTTTTGGGGGGGTGGTGGTTTTTTTGGTGGTTATTGTTGTTGATTGGTTTGGGCTTTTTTCAATTATTTTTCTTCAAATATCCTCTTGTTCATTATTTATGGTTATTGATAGGTTTTATTTTAGTTAGCAGTTTTGTGGATTTAGTTCTTATGAGTGTAACAATGACAAAACTGTATTTTGGAGAGTTAGCTATTCAAATGTTTAAAAGCACTAATTATTCATTGAGCAGCCATTTAAAGGGAAAAGGGACGATATTTCCTACTATGTATTTCATAGACAACAGACTGAATCAGACACTGTATGGTTCACTGTTAGGAAATCTACACATTAATTTGCTCCAGCCATTTTGCTACTTCAGCAGTATATTTGTCTTAAATCCTTGATGAGTTTTTTTTTTCTAAATTGCGTTTGATGTAGTTTTTCTTCCTCAAGAATGACAGCTCTGAATGTTAAGTTATACTGCAGATAGTTTCACCCATGCTTAGTTTTGTATACATGATTCTGTTTTGATTTCAGTAGGACTAATAACATCTGAGAATTGATCATGTGCAGAAGTTCTTGCAGGCTTTGCTTAGTTTCATTATTTAAAATTGCCAGGTTTTAAATGGCATGTGCTTTTAGATTCTAGGATCTATATCGAGACCTCCATTCTGAGCGTGACCCCAAGCCATATTTGAAGTAAATCTTGCCTAGCATACAAATTAATTCCTTGCAGTTCCAGTCTTCGATGTGGCTTTTGAATTAATTCTGTGGTATGTGAGGAGGGCAGATGGCATTCGATCCTCTTCCTAGTGCCCTGTGAGAGGAGTGATTGCATATTCCTGGCCTGAATATAACTTCCATCATGTTATAATTCCTGAGGGGATGTCACGGGGAGGTCAGTTAGCTGGAGGAGACCTCACGATTAGAATAGACTGGCATTATGCACAGCACTGCAGTAGAGCAGGTAACAATCTTGAGCTCAAGCTCCTCTGAAAGCTGTGCAAAGACAGCCTGTGTTTGAATGTATGTTCAGGACGGAGGCAATCTCTGCTGTTCCTTGGTGTGGTGCATGGGCTACGCTGGCAGCTCCCACTGCTGGGGTGCAGGCTCGCAATCGGCACTGTCCTGCTCCTGTAGGGAGCTTGTACAACCAGGGGGTTTGGTTTTCTGAGTGCTAATGGTTCAACTGCTGTTGAAACAACCCTTTGAGAAATGAAAAGAATTAGGACTGGAGAAATCTCAGATTTATTTTCTGTTACTTTTATAATGAAATTGTAACATTAAACGAGATCTGATTGCGTTGGGTAAGCTTTTCCCTCTGCTTAAACAAAACTGCAGTAGATGCTCCACAGCATTTTTCCTCTTCATTCAAATCCTTTAAAAGAAGTGCAACATCTGATACTTTTATTTATTTAATAGTCAGTGTCACAGTAGTTTGTAGCTCTGTTTGCTGAGAAGCAACATGGTTCTGTCACTATTGTCACTCCTCTGCCTCTCCGTTGTTCTTGAAATGAGTGAACTGAAGTCTAAAATTAGAAAGAAAAGTTGTCTTTTTCAGTTTGTTTCATGAAAGATTTATCACCTTGCAGGGAAAAAAAAAGGTAGAGAAAATAATACATAATTATACTGACATCTAGCCTCGTTCTGTATTTCTTATGGATGAGCACTTAATTGTAGTACAACCTCGGAGTACAGTCACCACTGAGAAGTAACCACTTGCATGCATTTCAGGTATCCTAGATATTTAAACTTTTAGATTAGTATCCTTGCATATTTTATTCATGAAGGTGTATGTTTCCAAAAATAAGAGTCACAAATGTTGCATTTACCTCGTAATTTTCACTTCCCCTATAGTTACATGTTCCAGGGGTTTTTTAAAAACTACTTCTGTTGGAGCATTATTTTCAATCCATTCATGGAGTGAGACTTCACTGGGGATAGAGCTAAAACTAAATGCCAGTCCCAAAGATAGCATTCCTGGCATCCCAACATTTTTTCCTTTAAAAAACCTCTCCATGTAGTTTATTTCCTAGGAGCTATCGATGAATTTATTTCTTATGGTATTGATGGAGGGGGGTTGGAGGCTGCACAGGGAAATGGAGAAGCCACTCTTTCCTTATGGTGGTTCTTCAAGATAACAGAAGAGAAAGAATACACGTGTGGCAAAACACTTCTGTCAGGACCAAAATACATTATTTTCACATATATCCCTTCGATAATTGTATTTGGCTATAGACTGATCAAGAAAATTCCAATATCCTGACTTGAAGGTAGTACTGCAATAAATAAATCGACCGTACCTTTCAAATTTTGTATTAGTGAATGTTCATACATTTCAAAATAACGAGGCAAAGCACTTAAAAACTTGTAAGTATTACGAAGTTATCAATTCAACTTTCACTGATGTTGGATTTATATAATTCTCATTTTTCAGTGTTTTGTAATCCTATCTTTTTCACTCTAGATCACTGCGTATAACAGGCGTACCTTTGAAACAGCAAGACACAATTTGATCATTAATATAATGTCAGCAGAAGGTATGTAAAGAATATAGCTGGTTGTGTTTTGAACGGAATAAGCAAAACCATCTCATGGGCTCCTGCTTTTGAAGATAAATACTGTAAAATAGTTGTCTGGTGTTCAAGCCAAATGCAGGGGCACAGGGGAGAAGTAAGAGACTTTTTCCTGCTTTAATTAATTTTAGTTTATTAATCCAGATAATTTCTGTAGGACTGTTTTTCTTCACTCACAGAAAAATGTTTGCATCTTTGTTTTTCATTAAACTGTTTTTAATTTGAAATTTCCCCTGTCTTTTCAAATGGACCTTACATGAAGGATTTCACTGTCTTTCTGCATATTGTTTAGTTTTCTTAGTTCTGTATGTGCCTTCTGCAACGAACAATGGTGTGGGTGGAATCAGAAAACAACAGGTTGTGGCATATATGGACATTTGGACCTTAAAATTAGTTCTTTTTATCACATTTACCTATTTACATTCTGGAGTGTCGCGGGTTAGAATCCATTTTTGCTGCAGATCTGTTTTGACCCCCAAATTAGCATGAATGTAATTATATCTGTTTAATGAAGTTTTACCAGCTGAGACTCTTTTCCTCTAGTCTGCTTCTTCATCTCCCAGTTGTTTTATAAATAACTGAAGGTTTTCAGCTCAAGCAGCAGCTAATGGTACTCACTATTGAATTAAACATAATCACATTAGGTTCAAAATGAGCTAATTCAAACACAAGATTTTTGGAAAGGTGTGTCAGTCTTAAAGTAGTATTGCATTAATAATTACTCCAGATATTTTGGAGATTTGTTTTTTGGATTTATGGAACCTTTGTTTAATGCAACGCTCTTTTTCATCACAAGTAGATTTTCCTTTACCGTATCAAGCGGAATTCTTCATAAGGAATATGAACGTAGAAGAAATGTTAGCAAGCGAAGTTCTTGGTGACTTCCTCGGAGCAGTGAAAAACGTGTGGCAGCCAGAGCGCTTGAATGCTATAAACATTACTTCAGCCCTTGACAGGGGAGGGAGAGTTCCACTTCCTATTAATGACATGAAAGAGGGGTAAGCACGTGTCAGTATGATGTTTTTGCTTCACTTTTTTTTTTCTCTTACTGAAAAGTCTAATATTTTTGCAAGTTTTCTAGAAACTTTGCAATTGCTCTTTTATATTTTGGAATTAGTTTACTCATGTTTGGAGAAGTTTACTCATGTTCCAAACTCCAGTTATAATTATGGGTTTATTGTGTTAGATATCACTACAACAGGGCACAGTTCCTATATATTAATGTTATAATCCAAGAAATACTAATGCGTTCCTTTAATTAGAAACCAGTTGGTAGTAAATATGTTTTTTTTGTAATCCCACTTTTACTTCTGAGCAGTCATTTGGCATGCTTTTCAAGTTTTTAACCATTCCCAATTCATGAAGCTCAAAATTTTGAAGCAAGATATGATAGAGCAGAGATTGCAGAGACACTTCAGTTTCTGAGAGCAGCTAGCACGTAACAGTGTGATTTTTAGCTGTACTCTTACTAAGTGAGTTAGTTATGTGATTCAAGAGCACCGTTGACTTTCTTCTGAAAGTCTTAAGGTGTCTGGGGAGCTCGGGTTACTGAGTGTAAACCGTAGGAATGGACTGTTTCCAGTGGTGATTTTTAACCATAAATACTGTTCTGAAATACTGTACTGAACTTTGAAACTAGTAAGGATTCGGTTTTTTCAAATATAGTTTTGATAATGCTTTTTTCTCTTTTGGTGAAAGTAAAGATGCCTAGTTATTTTTAGATAATTTTAGATATTTTGGAGTCAAATAGTATCAAAGAAAGGGATGAAGGTTCAAAATAGGAGATGTGTGCAGAAAATACACCTCTGTGCTTTTTCAGAGCCCTTTTGTGTCTCTGGAGTTCTTGAGCACCTTTAAAGAAGGAAAGTGACTTCTGTACTAGCCAGAGTAATAGCAGAGTCACTTGTATTAAGTGGCTACACTTCAAATATTTAGTTAGATAATGCCCACTATAACAAGTGGCAACCAGGACCTAATTTCTGTTTCGGAATCCATTGGTACCTGGTGCAGCAGACTCTATTTTACAGCAGTGCTCCATATATCTAAATATGCCAATGCATAATACAATAAGTGTAGTAGCTCTTATTTTATGTATGGTAATGCTAAATCAAGTATTGGGTTTACCCTCAGCTTTCAGTGTTCTGAAGCAAATTTTGTTGGCAGTGCACAGCTACAGTTTGGAATCTTTCAGGAGAAGCTGGGGGTTTAGCATGTGCATATCTGTATTAGGTTTAGCAATGACTACTAATTGTGAATTTAATTTGAAAACATGGGAAGAAACTCTTAAAATACTATGATGAGTAAGACTAAAGATTTCCTTAAGACAAAATGATGCTATTTTAGTACAATTTTCAAAAGTAGTACTGATTTACTTACGTGAGGAAGCCGCACTTGGAGCTCTCTGACTTCACAGAAATTGACACCACCGACGGTAATGAAACATTTACATTAACTGGTGAAACAGAATATGTTGTAATAAGCAGCTAGAAAAATCCTTTTGATTTCAGTCTGTTACTTATATGCTTAAAGAGAGAAAAGTATACTATGAAGGAAAATAATTTTTAAAAGTAATTTCAGTCTTTAAATAACAGCTGAATGTTACTGTGTACAGCAATACTGTTTGGAAGAGTACATCATTGTCCTTTGGGGATTTGTGAGACATGCTGCTGGTCTGTCACTCATCTCTTTCTGCAGTGTGTATGTGATGGTTGGGGCAGATGTTCCTTTCTCTTCGTGTTTACGAGAAGTGGAAAACCCACAAAATCAGCTGAGGTGCAGTCAAGAAATGGAGCCTGTAATAACCTGTGATAAAAAATTTCGTACTCAATTCCATATTGACTGGTGTAAAATCTCTCTGGTGAGTTATTTTATTATTGCATAAAAGTGATGTTTGTAGAAGTACAGGTAAGAGTTTTTCCAGTGTGGTCAGACAATGCTGCCAATTCCACTTTATTGTGACTGATATTTTTTTCCACCTAGCAGACACTCTGAAGATTGTGAAAGGATTTTGCTATGTAGGCTAAATTCTGTTAGAGTTGAGCCCCAGTGAAACCACTGTATTTGTTTTCACTAGCAATGAGTTCTGTAAATGGCCAGAGAACTCTAGGGCTTAAAAAACTAAAAGTAATGAGAGGTGTAGTTCATTAATTCAGAATGCTGATACTGGTGGTTACACTTGCTTCCCTAAAAAGTGTGTGCATACCTATATGTTTTCTCAGATACTGATTCTACACTGACCAGTTAAAACTATGCTGTTAAAAAAATGTTTCTGAAAATTGTCTAAAACATATTTTATGTTAAAAATGAAAAAGGAATGAAAGTGATTTTGACTAATGAAATAATAAATAGGAGCATTCTTCTCAGTCAAATGCAAGAAAAATGGCAGCCAAACACTACAGTATTTGCCATGAAAGGAGAATAATTCCCAAAGAGGCTTTTTAAGGTTGTTTTTTTTTTAGTTCCTGTAAGGAAAATCAAGGAATAATACAGTATCGGAAGAGAACGTTGCAGATAAATTTGAACAATGATGGTGAAGGTATATAAAATAAACTTAGATAGTTGTTGAGCTGCTTCAGACATTACCCAAGAGGAAGCTGAAAGGGAGATACTAAATGCTTTTTATAATGGAAAAAACATGTTGGGTATAAGGAAAGGTATTCGTATGCAAAATTGATTGGATAACTTCCAATCTTTTCTGCCTATACACTGTAAATTAGGAAAGCTTCTAGAAGGTTGGAAAATACTTTGTTTCAAAAGAATACCCAGATTATTTGCTCTTTACTGGCTTTCTGTTGAGAAATTGTGAAAGGTACAAGTGTACACAGCAATACTTAGCAGCACTTGAGAAATACCCGAAGGCAGCTGCTCTTTGGCAAGAACAAACTTATGTCGAGTCTTCCATTTCCTTCTACAAGGAAGAAGTAGAACCAAGGTGGAGCAGCAAATGTCATTCCTTCTTGGTAAGGTTTTTGATTCTGTCTCACAAGCAAGCTCAGGCCTAGATGAAGCCAGGAACTAGTGGAGAGCTGGTTGATAGCCATAATCATAGCAGAATTAATACTAATTCCTGGCTATTCCTCATTAATAGCTGGATGATGGAATGTGCTTATTAAATTAAATTTGTAGTTCTCCAGGAACGTGAAAGGAGCATTTGAAGGACACGATAGAATTCAGAAAGGCCTTGAGATATTGGAGAAACAGTCTTGAAAAACAGGATGAATTTTAAAAGGAGCAGCAGAGGGATAGTGCACTAATGCAAGAACAGTCAGCAGTGCCCATACAGAAGGAAAAGCAGCTGGTTAGGAGTACTTCTTCAGAAAAAAATGCCCGATAGTGGCAGTGGCTCATAAACTAATCATGAAGCAGCATTGTCATGCTGGTTTGAGAAAAGCAGAGATCACCCTGGGATGTGTAACAAGAACAGGCTTTCAGAGAAGTGTTATTTTCTGCAGCAGCTCTAACACAACCTTCTGTGGTTCAGCATTTGTTTTGGCGATGTGCCACAGTAAGTGAATTTAAACTGTCTTAGGGATGTTTACTGTTGCCAGCAGCATTTCTGCTGTAACCTGCTGCATCAAAGGGAAAAGGGAGCCAAACTTCCCTCTATCTAATCATAGTCTGCTTTTCACAAGGCAAGCTGAGAGACAGGAATTCTCCCCAGATCTATGGGCTGGGAGGGAGTTGAGCTCTGTTTCCCATATCCACAATGTAAACAAGTGATAGAAAATAGAGCCATCATATCCTTATCCTCACACTGTTTATGAGGTGGCATTGGCAGTTAGCACCAAATCAAAGAGTGGATTTAAGTTTGGGGGTCCCACACTCTGCAAGGATGGGCAATGTAATAAATGCTCCACTTGAAGCTGCATTCTGACAGCTTGTTCTCACACCGTGTATGGACCTCTGTCAGTCACATCAATGAGTACATATTTTTTGTGCATTGTTAGGGTTTGAGATTGAGCTAAGCATCCAGGTGGAACTCAGTGTGCCTAACATAAAAGATACTCTGGAATTAATGAGCAGAGAATACATAAATTAATTTTTGTTTAACAAACACTTACATACATATATACATATATGTGTGTGTGTGTGTGTGTGTGTGTGTGTATGCGTGTGTGTGCACGCATTTGAGGCTCAGCAGGATTTCTGGAATTTTCATAAAAATCTCTTCACCTGTTGCCTAAGTTGTAATACAGCATTTTATGACTTGAAATGTACATTATAAAGAAATGACCATCAGTTGCAAGATTCCTCAATGAACAGTCAGACAAAAGGTCAAGCAAGTAAGGAAATATATTTTATTTGTATTAATGATATGGAGATTAATGATCTTAAAGCTAGCACTGATAAAAACTGACAGTAACATCTAACTGAAGATAACAAAAAAATGGATGCAGAAACATCTAACTGAAGATAACAGAAAAATGGATGCAGAAAATTAAGTCTTCTGGGAATAGCAATCAAAAGCAATAGGAAATTTAGCAGCAAAACGGGTTTGTATTTCTAGGATCATTGGGTACAGACACAAACACACAAAAAAAATTGTGACCAGAAATGCAGCTTTTGGAGGCTAGTTGAATTTGTGTGAGGGAGACAATAAGCTGTCCTCGGCAGCTCAGTTGATGCCTCTTGATTTTTTGAACACTGGATGTAAAGCTTAATGTGAAGGAGGAGGAGGAGGAGGAACATCGTAGGTATGTGACTCTTCATTTTTGCCACCTTTATACAAGAGAGGACAGTATTGTTATTTAGGGAGACTAGTAAGAAATGGATTAATTAATCAAAAAGAAATCAGAATCAGTTAATTAGTTTGCACTAAAGATGTTTACTGAATTTGTACTCAAATACTGTCTGTGTGAGATATGCCTAAAATTAATCTGTAAAAGACATGGTATCTCTGTAGGCTCAAAAGAGAGTAGTAATATTATAACATTACTTACCACACTGATCAGAAAATGATGAGAATGCTTCATAAAATGTAAGCTTCTATTATTTAAAAAAAAGTGGTTGGATGCAATTGTATAGAATTTGTAAAATGTGTAATATGGATCTTTTTATATGTTTTGGTTAGTTAAATACCCAACTTTTTTTACATTCTGTTACTTTGTTATTTAATTGTCTTTTTTCTTCTTCTTCTTTTTTTTTTCCTGGGTATCAGGTTGACAATACAAAACAAGTTTCCACCTTTCAGGAAGTGATTCGTGGAGAGGGAATATTACCTGATGGTGGAGAATACAAGCCACCTTCTGATACACTGAAAAGCAGAGACTATTACTCGGATTTCCTAATTACACTGGCAGTGCCCTCGGCAATAGCACTGGTGCTTTTTCTAATACTTGCCTATATCATGTGCTGCCGACGGGAAGGAGTGTGAGTACTTTACCATGCTAATAAGTAACTCTAGATTTTTCTAAGATTATAATGCATAGAAGGTTATTTGTTAGAATATCTCCATTCAGTTCATTATAAACATTTAAAACAGGCCAGAAGATACCGGCTTGTAATACTGAACTATTTCACACTTAAGCACATGCACTAATTTCCAAGCAAGTGGATATAGGGCCTTTAGTTGTTCTAGAAAGGGTTAAAATACTCAACATATGCACAAAACTCCCCAAAATCTCCACATGTGCACAGCTCTCCAAAATGCCCCCAGCAAATAAAATACTAATAAAGGATCATTGGTTCAGGAGAATATTAAGTAATTTCTAAAATGCTAACTTTCATAACATAAACCTGGTTGAGGAGATTAACTGAATTTAGATGTATTATAAAAGAAAAACACATAAAAGGAAAGCAGCAAGTAACGTGATTTCTGCCATTTCTTACACAAACTATAATTTCATTTTGTCACAGAATTTATTTTAGCCAGAAGCTTGTTCTTTAACCTGCATTTTTCATTTCCCTGTGTGTGTCTGTGTACGTCTGTCACCACTATCACATCTCTCTACGTGCGTTCATCAAGGCCTCATCATAAACCCCGTTGCAAATGCTGCCAAGTTGCGTTTAGCAATAACCTTGTCAGCATTTCTACATCATGTACTGTTTTCATCATCAGATAGATTAATGTTCCAACTATCAATGCTATTATTTAATTCATAAATTTTGTTTTGTTTTTAGGGAAAAGAGAAACATGCAAACACCAGAGTAAGTGTCTTCTTTCCTGTTATTTTTCTTTTACCATTTAATTTTCATTCTCAGTAGCTTGTCATGCTTCATACATGTGTGTCATAATCTTCTTTCATTCTCTCTAATTCATGGTTTAATTCATAAATGTGAAAGCTGCTTTTAAATCAGAGTCTTGGCAAGGATAGAAGACCAGAATAAAAAGGGTTTGAAATTAAAGACTGTCAATTCAAAATAAAATAGTGCTGTTAGAATAAGTATGTTAATATGCAATCAATACTCCTGGTTATTGGACTTTCCAGCCTGTCTCTTAAAGGCTGAATATGAGGAGAAATATCCTGGAAGGTGTCCAGTGCCTATATACGGAGCGTTTTAAAATTAATTTACAAGCTTTTATGGATCTACCACAAGAATCAGGAGTTAACCAAAACTTTAATTTTAACTGCAGCAAATAAATGGAACATCAGCCAAAAACTGCACAGTCTTGAATCCTATGAAAAATATCTATTCAGACAGAACAATCTAATGGAATAACTACTGCCTTAAAAATGAAATAAGTCCAATATTTATTAATTTAACTATGCAAAGGTTGTAATTGTTGCACTGTAGTCTGTAGCATGCATCAGTCCTTGTACTTTAAGAATAATAATAGTAATTGCAAAAGTCTCTCCCTTTTGATAGAGCGCTTAAAATATGTATTCACTATTTTCTTTCCTTCTGGCACAGCATCCAGCTGGTCCACCACAGTGCTATCCAGAAATCAACCAAAGAGCTCCGTGACATGTCTAAGAACAGAGAGATCGCGTGGCCGCTCTCCACGCTGCCCGTGTTCCACCCCGTGACGGGCGAGATTGTCCCGCCCCTGCACACCGACAGCTACGACAACACCAGCATGCCTCTGATGCAGACACAGCAGTAAGTGTGCACACTGACCTTGCTTCCTAATGCTCACTGGGTTGCACGAGCTAACTGTAGATTCCAGTGCTTGTCCTCCGAAATGTGTTTATCGTGGGAGGATTCGGTAATGACTCTCAAGTTCAAGATTGCTCTGATGTTTGCATTTCCAGCAGAAAGAAAGGCCTTCTGTTATAAGATTAAATGGCTGGCTTTCAGTCTGCAGGCTTGCAAGAAGCTTGGCATGGAACAGTTAGATTTCTGCATGTTTTGGAGAAAAATTACTTTTGACAGAGGAATCAATTAAAACTGTTCTATTTTAGACACCCTGTTTCTTGACTCCTGTCTTTGGGGTTCTGGTATGAAACTACCACCAGGTTGGTGGTAGTTTCATACCAGAAAATCCAGACTTTGTAAGTGGTTAGTCATGTACCTGTCACACATGGTTTGTGTTTGAAATGTTGACATTGAACAGAAGAACATATTCCATTACCCAGATAATAAATTTAGACTTGCCAAGAAAAACACTCATAGCTCTCTCCTGTTTCCATTGTTGCCACTCTCTTTCCAAGACAGAAACCAGAAAAAGAATTAATTCTGTTCCTAGAGTTCATTTATCAGTAACTTAGTGAAACTAGTGAGACAGACCCAATGCTTTGCCCATGTTCTAATTCAGACAAGTCCATAGAGCTGTAGCAAAGAGGCATTTCTGGGGAGGTTTGGTTGAGGTGCCTGGGGCTGAGCAGGTCTGAGGCAGTGGTCTCAGAAGTGGCTGGCATTTTTCAGGGCTGTGCTGTAACACCAGCTCCAGCTGGTACCTCCTCTGCTGGCAGGCCTGCATGGCCCCAGTGGTACTGGTCCCGTGCCAGCTCTAACTCAGCCTAATTTACACATGCTTGTCCTAAATTCCCTTCACAATGTAGATCCATGCTGCAGGCATGTTTTCTTCTCCCTGTCCCAAAGCTAAATTCTCCAGGAAGGACAGCTGTATAAATTATTCCTTGTACAAGTGCTGCAAGGTGCTCTGCCCCATCATTTACAGCTTCTTCTCTATACAGAATAGCAGTTTTTATGACTGGGGTGCCACATCCTGTACCAAAGGCTTTCTTGAGTCGTACATAGGGTATTTAGCTGCTTCACCTACATTGTAACCCTTAATTCCTTTCTGTAAAAACACCTAAATACATGGTAGCTGTTAAAACAGACACTTAAGCAGGGCACAAAAATGCAACTTTGCCTTGATAAGTGAACTGGTCTGACACGTTTCAGTGGCTGACCGTTCATTCATTCCACAGCCAATAACTTAAGTTGCAAATGCTGTCACCTTTGCTGTATTCATGGAATATGGAATATTCATTTACAAAAACCAAACTTTGCTTAACTTCAGAAACCCGTCGTGGCTCTCATTACCTCTGGAATTTCACCAAGTCTGAACCTTTGAATGTAGCTGAGAAGTGAAATAATAACTTCTTTAACACTAATTGTTTTTATTTCATGGTCTTGGCTAACCTTTGGATTGTATTTGCATAGTGAAAAAAGATTATTGCTTCATAAGCAAAAAAAATGAAGTGTAAATACTGAGCTTTCATCATAATACGCTTCAGACTTTGTATGGAAGCATTAAAGATGTTAAATGGTTTTTTATAGGAACCTGCCACATCAGACTCAGATTCCACAGCAGCAGAGTGCAGGTCAGTACTCAGAAAATACTGTCATTATTAAGTGACCAGTGTGGAGGAAACACTAGTCAAAATCAGTCTGTGGACAGTGGAAATAATTTTCAAATATAGTAAAGTATTACAGAATTGTCATTCTAGAAATTTTTTTTGATACATCAGTGAAAATTTTGGCATGGGATTGGTTAGACAAGGAAGAAATGCTATGTTAGGACTCTGCATGAGAGGCTGGAATTTGGTTCAGCTAACTTAGAAACCTCATATAAGTAATTTTCTGTTGCATGAAGCTACAGCCAGATTCCCAAATGCAATTACATGGTTCAGATTCTGACACTTGATAGGAAATCCAAATTTCTAGTTCCCACCAATATTAGTTAAGCTTTGAAGAAGGAGCTCTTTATTGCAGTTGCTAGACATAAAGAGTTGATACTGGGGAATCTGTGGTGAGGCACATCCGTGCTTCAGGTTTCCTATGTCCTAGTCATCACTTCTGTATCCTTCTCACAAATGCTCACGTACTGACTGAGGTCAGGAATGACCCATCAGACTGTGGACCAAGGCTGACTGTCCTCTCTACTTAGCATCTCAGGTTTGAGAAAAGCCTACAGCCACAGCCATGTGAGAGGGGATAAAGACCACAAAGGGAAAAAGTAGAGGTCAAGTGTAATTTTTAAATATTCAAAGAGGTATTTAATCAAAACTCTAGAGAGACACATATATTTTGAACATAGTGTGGGAACTACAGCTCCAAGTGGAATATTTGTTTTAACTTAGGAGTTACCTAAGCAACTCTTTCTTTTCATTGAAAATCCTTCTTCTTCATTACTGCTTTCGGGGATTAAAGGAGAATTTCGTATGACAACATTTCAAAGATTTGAGGCAAGTACATAATAGATGTTTCTGCCCATGTGGGTTGTTTTGTTATGTGGAAATTAAAAACACGGGTATAAAAAGTCTGACAGCAGTTCTGGTAGCTTTGCTATTTGTGTGCTCCATTGTACGTATGCTGGAAATGGTGGATGACCCTGGCAGTCAAAGCCTTGATCCAGAGCCTCTCGCACTGGTTTGGGCTGACATTTAGCACAGCTCTTCACACTCACTGCTGCAGGCCTTTAGAAGGCAGAAGTGTCACACAGTGCTGCTCTTCTGCTGTGACTGTTTCATTACAAGAATTTGAGTCTGTCTTGCAGCAAGTAAGATGCAAAATCACCTGGTAAGACTGCACAGTGACAGCAGTGAGGCATTTTTGCAAAGGTATGAAATACAAGCTTAGCACAGGTCTGTCACTTACGAGTTGCACTGAAAAACTGCCCTAAAATTAGATCTTAAAAATTCTCCTGTGTCTGTATTTTCTGTAGTACATTATTTTTGTAGAATACAACTGTTCTTTCATATTCACACAGCTCCTGCCTGTGACAAGCTCTCAGAAATCCAGGGGGGCGGGTGGTGGAATGTATTTGGGACAGAGAGCGTTTCCTCCTCTTCCCTTAGTTTATAATGACACCTTGCTTTGTAGCTCAGATGTGCAGGTGAGCCTGCAAGCACTGCCATGACATGATGGCATGGAAGCTTTTCTAAAAGGATATCCATAACTCCTGTTGCCAGATGTTTAGAAAGTTATGATTTAAAACAAAATTCAGGCACAACTAAGAGTTTAATTTTAGTAGCATGAGTACAAACTTAGCAATCGATTTTGTTGACCTGTTCAAGTAAGAAATTTACAGAAATAGAACACCTAAGGCCGAAAAACCTATAGAATGAGACATTCCCTGTTAAATTTTCTTCCTTTCCTATAGAAAATTCCCAGTAATATACTCAGGGAATTTAACATATTATCAGTCACAGCTATGAATAAGAAATTTCTATTTAAAATCTTCAGTAGACCATATTTAGTAATTTGAAGAGCAGACCATGGCTAATAACTGTTGTCCACTTCAGGAACTATCTGAATCCCCAGGAAGGAATAGTTTTACTTTAACATTATATAAAAAGGCAGACTTAATAGCTGACATAATGCTTGACTATTTCACAAAGTTAAAAGTTAATTGGGAAAGAATTGTGTGAAAGGTGACCACTGGCATCTAATGTTTATTACACTGATGAAAATTGCTACTGGTCTCCAATATGAAAAGATACATTAGGTTTTATAATTGTCTCTGTCAATAGGCAGAATTCACAAGGACTGTTTAAGGTGCTTAGATGGAAAAACTTACAGGGTATTCCTATAATGTAAAAGACCAAATATTGCATGTACACCATGTACCACCTTTTCTGTTTTGTGCCTCCGCCTCCCTATGAAGTCTGTTAGATCCCAAATAGAAAGATAAATTCCCAGTTAAACAATCTTTTCCCAGCCCTCTCCCTTCCCAGAAGAATGCTTTGTCATGTATATGGTGTCTTTTGATCCAGGTTGTACTTGTAGTGTTTCTTGAATGTGGTTGTTGATAAAGGAATAATAAATACTGTTTATGTGCTCTGCTCACACTTGACAGTTCAGTATTGTTGAAGCATCATGTGCCACTGATGGATTATATAAATTCTCATCTATTTGCAGGTAAATGGTATTCCTGAGGAAAGAAAACTAACAGAAGCAATGAATTTGTAATCAAAGAAGGCAGCAAATTGTCTCACTTCCTTATTTGTTCTGGTCGATGCATGAATCTTTCTGGTGTATATTGTGCATGCCCACAGTATTATGATGCTTTCAGTGCCAGGAGTACAATCACTTCCATATAACTGATGTACTGTATCCTTTTGTACTTTGGACATTTTTGACAATTTGTAAACACTGATAACTTTTTATATTTGTTACATTCAGAAAGTAATCTTTAAGGTATATATATACATATACATATATATATGTATGTATATATATATGTATTAATAAATATCAAGCTTTATTCTGTCTTGTGATCTCTCCTGAAAGTTTTAACAGGGAAGTCAAAACTTCAGAGATTCAAAGGATTTCAGACTGTTAATGGGATGATATAATTGCCTAACATTTGCACAGGAAAAGCAGAAGTGTACAAGCATGAAAACTTGTGCAACATGATGAGGCTCAGAAATAGTATTGCACATATATTAGGTATTAATTTTTTAGAGATTACCAAATATAATGAGGAAAGTTATTTTTGAAAAATAAATAAAGAAATAACCCCCCCCAGAAAATAACTAAAACTACTCATGATAAAAATTGGATTTCTGTTCTTTTACCAGATATTTACGCTATTTGAAAACTTGTAAGCAATAAAGCATTTAAAATCTGTCCATTCATTCATCTGGTTATGTTAGAAGAAACTGTTACAAACTATTGTAGGCAAAAATTAATGTCTGCAAATAAACAAGGGTTTAATTTGGTACAGTATACCTGGATTAACTCTTTAGAAACACTCTTTAACATTTTTTTGGTGGTATTCCCAATAAACAGCTCCAATGCTGTTTATTTTTTATATCCTCCACATCCTTTTTCTTTTTGGAGCACAGACTGTTGCAGGAGAATTAGGTATCCAGTAAACCAGGGATTGTATTTTCACATCTTAAAAAGGACTTAATTAAAGGCATATTTTGCTGGTAGGTGGTTTCTTTGAGAGGCATTTGTCCATGCAGCTGAAAGCTTAATAACGTATGGACTTTGCTAAAAGGGTCTGAACTGGGGTTTCCATGTTTTTCAATAGACAACTGTAATTCATCTACTGACACTTTTCACCAGATTTTAAATTAATTTCTGATGCTTCTTTAAATCTTCAAATGCAGCGTAACAGAGGACATCAGGGTCTGCAGCTGTAACAGCTGACACCAACAGTTGGGGTTTTACCTCAAAGCATCGCATTATTTTAAGCTGACACTTACACTTTGTCTTTTTTTCTGTAATATTTTCTCTTTCAGAAGCTGTATGCTCATCAGGACATTGCATTGTAAGCAGAAAACTGCGTCTGCTTTAAAATTGCTAAATGCTGGCTACATTTCCTTAGCTGAGGTTCCTGAAGTCTCTGCTAAGAGAAATTTGTGTAATTTTGGAATTTAAGACTGAGGATAAAAGGAATCTGTAAAATAAGGTCATTTTGTAAAAAGACCAAAGTAGTTGCTCTCGGTTTTGTGGGTTTTGGTTTGTTTTTCTCTTTTTACAGTTATGGCCCCATTCTGTCACAACACTTTAATTTACGTTAATTTTTAAGCATCAATGATGTGTTTGTAGGCTCGGACCTGAGTGCAGGATCTCAGCAGACAGAACAAGTCCTGAGCTGCTTTTTAGACTAATTTTGTGCAACAAGTATGATAACTATGGCAGCAAAGTATCTAAGCAGTGCTCAGTACGTGTAACCTACTTGTATATTGTCAAACCTTCAGTATCAGTTTACAAAGCTGCCCTGCATGCTCAGCACAGCCCACAGGATGTGGCAGCAAATCCTGCTGGTGGTAGACCAGGAGAGGTAGCTCAAGATACAAGCATTCAAGCTGAGAAATTCCAGGCAGTTCCTGCAACAGGTGGAATAAAGAGCCATTCCTACACACTTTGCAAGTGGCATCCATCACGCCTTCCTACCTCATCCAAAAGATACCAGGGAAGAGACTTCACCAGTCAATCAGCCTCCTCAGACACCCCCCCCTTCTTTCCAGCAGCTTGGATGGTTATCAGTGAAAAGTGAATTACAAAACTGCACACTGAGGTTTATAGTAAATTAAACATTGCCATCTTTTACCCAAGCTGTAAAAAAATCCAAGTACAATCAGCATTTGGCTTCTATTAGTTTATACTACTGTTTTCAAATGGATCAGCTGTCAGTGTTTGGAAACCGAAATGAATGGAATGGATTTTAAATAATGAATTTTAATGCAACATAAGATTAAACTTTGTAAATAGTACTGGGTGTGGATCATAGCAATTTCTGATAACTCCAGGATGACATGACAATCAAAGGATCTACCAGTTGAGCTGCTCCCACCTTATTTGTATTAATGTAACAGTGCCAATATATTTAAGGAAATACTGTTACAGACATGCATAAAGAATCAGTTTGTAGCAGTGGAGGCTCCACCTATTTTGGAAAGAATCGAATGATGTGGGTGGGTCACTCGGGTATTAAGAATACCTGAACTATTTTATGATTGAAAGCTTCATTTATCTGAGGTAAGTTTAATAAAAAATTATTTATTTTTACTTATTAAAACAATTACTCTGAAAGCATAGATTTATAAAGCTGGTTGAAGACTCTTAATGGCTAAAGAATTAGTAATAATTAAGACAGTAAATTCACAGCCTCTTTTAACATTATATGATGGCAATACGAATTGATACTGTGTTAAGTTGCAACCAAACTAAATAGAAAGCCCTACAGATGTCTTTGTACATACATGAAATGTATAATCTAATAAAATGGAAAACAAAAAGTAGTGACAGTGTTGCCTGGTTATTTTACAAAAGGGTGCCTGAACAACATTGTTACAGCTTGTAATGTTACAGCCACAATACTGCACGGTCGGTTCTGAGAACTGCAGTGGAGCTAATGGTGCAGGGTTTGTTTAATTGGGGATGATGCCTAAATAGATGTCCTAACTGGAAAGGATGGAGAGGATTTGCAGCACTTAATATCTCATGTGGGCACCTGAACTATGTATCTCCTTGATTATAAAATCAGGATCACAGAATCACAGAAGATGCTGAGTTGGAAGGGACTCATCAAGATCATTGAGTCCAGCTCCCAGCCCTGCAGAGGACCATCCCCGAGGGTCACACCATGTGCCTGAGAGCATTGTCCAAATGCTTCTTGAACTCTGGCAGCCTTGGTGCTGTGACCACTTCCCGGGGGAGACTGTTCAAACACCCTCTGGGGGAAGAACCGTTTCCTGATCTCCAACGTGAACCTCCTGACACAACTTTAGGCCATGTCCTTGTGTCTTGTCACAAGATTGAAGAGATTGGTACTTCCTTTGCTTAATGAGCCCCTTCTGTTGAGAGTGGCATTGAAGTAGCTAAAGTAGAATTTAAATTCCTTAACTCAGGCAAGTCTTAAATTTGGGTTTGGTTTCTTGATGTTGCCAGACCAAAGAAAAGCCGAGTCAGTTCCTCTGCTTTCCTGCAGAGCTCTGCTGCAGAGTTCCTGGCAGGGAAAAGTATCCGACGCCTCCGCTGCGGAGTTCTGCTGAGGGCCCCCGAGCTCCGGGCTGGCTTTGGCTCCTGGAGCTGTAATTTCATCAGAGCGGGGACGGTGCGATTTACTGCAGAGCAACCTTCCTGCATTGCATCTGCCTTAGTTTGTGACACAGTGAACTGCAGCGCAGCTAGAGTCAAGCAGTAGAAAGTTTTTACTTAAATGATGCTGCTCCCATTACAAAAATAAGCATCCACAGCACATTTATTTAATGTTTAAATTACTTCGTATTTTTACATAACCTGAAAAGAAAATATATTTATCCCACATACAGTAATAGTAAACAAGTGCATTATTTCAAACATTAAAAATAAATCTTTTAACCAAGTCTGTACAACAGATAAATAGAATTATATCTACAATACTTAAGTTGTGAAGAACAAAACAAAAATTATCCCTCAAGCTCACAGTTCCCTGTTGCTCGTAATACTGGCATAGATGAAGGTTATGCTTTGCTATCCCCCACTACAGTGTCCACCTACACCCTTTCCTTCAGTCAATCAAATGTATTGATCGAGGAGGTTAAATTCCCAAGCATTGGAAGTAATACGCACACAGAACAAACAGCTGAGTATCTTTCCAGTATCTTGAAAACAGCTGGCAGGCTTAGTAAAACTGCTGAATTTGGGGGAAGTGAACGATTTCTTTTTTGTTTTTTATGATAAATGACTGGTCATTCTTTAAAAGAAACTGTTCTCCACCACACAAAAAAATAAAAATGGAAGTAACTGTTTTCACAAATTTGTTTTGCATTCATTCATGGCTGCGAGACTGAATTCAATGTTTTACCTGGGATAAGAACAAAAACATGCATGTGACAGTATATATGGTACAAATTAGGATTCGTGTTGTTTATAATCATACATAATTGCACATATGCTTGGAAAATAATATTGCGCTCATGTTTTTGACTGCTAATAAATAATCAGGAGAAGAATAAAATGAAAAAGCAACTAGAGGTCAAACTATCACTTGAACCAAACCCACAACCAACCAAGAAATGTCCATAACTTCACTGTTAAGTAGAACGTAAACAACAGCTTGTCACTGCCACACTGAAGGACTATTTCTTTCAATTATAGGGGTTTTGCTAAAGGCAAAAAATTAGTAATAAAGATTGGGCACTGCTGAAAAGGATGGGGAAAAAGTTCTCCAAACAGCTCCAGTCTCATTTCACTTGTAATTCTGAGACTCAACCATCTGCATACAACAAAGCTGACCACTCAATCCCTCCTCCTCGTGATACCAACAGACTTGCATCCCTTTTAAATGAAAATATTATCACAGCAAAAAATATGGCACGAGTTCCCTAATGCAACCTAATTCAAGGTCACCTAGAAACATGGGGAGAGGGTCAAAGACAACTGTTCCCCTAAGGTCTGATGGAGTGGATATGATGGAATTCCATCTGACTGAAAAAGGTTGGAGGGTCTTCCAAAAATGTTCCATCTTGAACTGAGTCTCTGAAAATTATTCGTTTGTTCACTGGGGTTGGACACAGAACTACATACAGTTAAATGAATTAGAGGAAAATTTATGAAAAAGCAAACAATTTTAGGAAAAAACCCCAAATTTTCTTTATAAAAAAATTTCATCTCAGAATTCACCATAGTTGCTGAACACAAATTTCTAAAAAAACCCTCATAAAATATTATGTAAACTTGTATATAATCTTCAATCACTGAATTGATGATTACTTGTTACTTCCACATATAAAGGGGTTCATATGACATGTACTACCGTTTCCACCCAAACCACTAATTTCTAACCGGCAATTACCGCTTTGTTCAGGGCAACGCCCGCCCTGCTCTCAGTGATCGGCTCCGGGCGGCGGCTCCGAAGGCTCCGGGCGTGCTGGGGGTGCTCCTTGCCGGGGATGGCGGCGCGTGCCCCGCGCTGGAACGGCCCCTCGCCGTCGGCTCAGCCGGTGCCGGCTGCAGTCCGTGCTATGCCCATGATAGTGCTCAACCGCTTCACTTCCTCGTGTCTCGTTTCAACAGATATGTAAACAGAAACAAACATCCAGTAGAAAAGACTCATTTTCACATGCAATTCTGTACAGTGCACTCTCGTTTCTCAGATTATTTGAGAAGGCTATTTCCACACAAAATATGTACATTCCCACTATATACATTTTCCACACGCTTAATTTAAATGTCTTCTTGTACCTCCAGTTGAGAATTTTTGTTCAGGCAGACACAAAGTAAACCTGAAGAAAGTTTCCAAGTTAATGCCTTGACTGATCTTGCATTGCTGAGAAGAAGTGTAGTCCAGAAAAAAATCCAGCTATGCATAGCAACCTTTTCAGCAGAGTTGAGTTATCTTTAGGAACCACAATCTGTGCTAGATCGTTAGTGATCTGAGAAATCTCATGTGCCACGCACACAAATATGAAAGTGCTGACAAGAACATTAAACATTGGATATCCAGGAATGAGCACCAAGATCCCTTTTGTGTCCGCTGCCAGCCAAATATGGTATTGGCAAATGAAAAGCTAAAAAAAAAAAAAAAAAGTGTTTAACAGTACTTATATATGCAAATATTTTTACTAATCCAAAACCATATAATTACTATTGCATCAACGGACACACTTCTGCTTAAGTAAGAAGCTGTTTTCCACATGTCTTTGCTACAAAACAAAACTATGAGCTTGTTAAATTACAAAGTGAAATGGGTTTGCTTGGCCCTTAACCAAATAGGCCTCAGGGGAACACTGGATACATTCCATCAGAGCAGGGAAGAATCTGCCTCCCTCAGTTACTGTCTCTGGTGAGGGTCTGAACTGACATGCCTGTAAATAAGAGGGAATGCTTCACCTGCTGATGAATGCACTCCAGCTCCCTGGAGCACCTAAAGTTCACCAGGAATTGGAAGAGTGAAATGTGACCCTCAAAAAAACCCACAAAATCCTGTATTCCAGACACACTGTATTGCAGTGAGTTTCTCCTATGAATATATTTTAGTAATACAATAAAATGTCACATTTAGTAACACTAAACAGCAAATAAAATGGGAAGCAAGATAATTCCTGCTGTTTCAAAATATACACTCAATGGAACAAGGTAACATTTGCATTAAGAAGGGGTTTATTTGTAATGGTACATTTCTTTTTTAGTCACAAAAAGCTTTCTAGGGCAAACACATTTTTAAGTGTACTTACACTAGTAAATATAATTCATGCAAATTCTTCAACTGGTCTAAATTTTTATCTTCCAACTGCATACACCTCACAGCATACTCCAGCATTTAATCCCCATTCTCACAACCTTAAATCACCCCATCCCCTAAAACAGCACAAGAATTAAGCTTGGTACTCTGAGACTGCTATTTCAGCTACGATTTTTAAGTGCAACAAAAACTATAATGCTAAAAGAGGTCAAACACGACAGCATGGTACATGTTTTCTCTATTCATGTGTTATATTCCAATCTAGACAATTACACCACCTTACATTTCTAAGTTTAATTCACTGTACTTCTGGCCATTCTACTTACCTCTAAAGAAATTTTGCCAAACCAGGCGAAGAACGAGCTATACACAGATCGGACATATCCGGGAATGTTCCTGATGAGGATGAAAGCTAAAATCTTTGTTTTTTAAAAAAAAGGTAAAATAAAAAAAGTGACTGTGGATGACAAGCTGATTACAAACACATAAAAGGTGTATCCATTTTCACTGCACTAAGTGAAATGCACCATGCATTAAAATTTCTTTAAAAGCTAATAAAAATATAAACCAAACAAAAATCCATGCAGTTTATACTTAATAAAGTAGGTATTGAAAATAAAAATATTTTACACATATTCTTACAGCATAGCGAGTCACATTTACATCTCCAGTAGAATCATGGCTTTGATGCTGACAGATGTTACTATATGCTTACTAGGCATGGTCACAAAACATGTCACACCACGCCAGCATAAAATGAAGGTGGCCGCAAATCTGAGTTAACCCTCGTTTTTTAAAGAAAGGGTGTCAAGACGGACAAATTAATATTAAAAAATTATGTCCCACATGCTGCCTCACAAGAGAGCAGGATAAATTAATGAGAAAAGAAACAGGGCACGGAATGAGACAGCTGGGGTATAGTGGGGCAGGGGACACAGCAGGAGGAAAATCTAAATTTAAGAAAAGCACATGCATGGCCCTGTGGCCCACCTCTCCTCCGCCTAAGAGTGACTACAGGGTCCCATCGGCTGCTTCCTACACTAATACCTCCCAAACATTCATTTTCTACACCTTTCTTCTCTTCCACAGCTTTCTTCTATTTCACTGCTATGCAAATAGTCAAAAGTTGGGTTTGGACTTAAACGGTGCATATGAAACCTACACTAAGGACATCCAGATAAATCCAGTGTGCAATTTCAGTGCTTAAAGGCAATAAAAAACTGACCAATGTTGTTAAACTCTTTTTCACTTTCAGACACGGGAATGAAGCTCAATATCTGACATTCCATGCTAAAGCACAAATATATTTTAAA
This sequence comes from Mohoua ochrocephala, assembly GCA_013398855.1. Taxonomy (NCBI): domain Eukaryota; kingdom Metazoa; phylum Chordata; class Aves; order Passeriformes; family Acanthizidae; genus Mohoua; species Mohoua ochrocephala. Next base: position 528,952 of record VZTA01027664.1, read on the forward strand.
GCAATTTTTAAAAAAGCCCAAGTAAGAACAGACTTAGATTCTATCACTGTACTCAAAAGGACTAATAATTACCTGCACCACAGAAACAGAAGGATGTAGCTCATTGCACTCCGTCTTGTTTTTACAGCTACTAGCCCAAATAGAGTAGGTCTAAAAGATATTAAAAAATTAGTCTGTGTAGCAATTATATGTAACATTTAAAAATGAAACGAGTATGCTATTTTGAATTGCTTTAGTATTAGGTGGTTCACTGAGCTGTGGGACACTAAGAGAAAAAAACTGTATGACTTAAGTTTTGTGTTTCTCCCAAGTTCTCCTTTGCAACTGATGAATATTTCTCTGATGAATAATTATTAATACAACTTTTTTTCATCAAGAATAGACAAGCAATCAAGTGTGGAGATAAGAGCTGTGTTATCTACCATGTTATTTTTATGATCCAATTTTCTTTTAAGCTTTGCAATGAACTGAAAGAGTAATGATGTTTTCATCTACATCTGACTGAACAGAAAAATATTTTAGTGAGTAGATAGGTAGGGCTGTACAGATAAACCCAGCTGAAATTATCTCCAGATAAAGATTGGATTTTTCAAGATTTGTATTAGATAATATTGACTAAACAAGAACTTCAGAAAACTTATTTTTCAGATATTTACAAACCTGATTATACTAGGTTATGACAGACACTTACCAAAAAGGACACAATTGAAATAAATAATAAAACATTTGAAACTCTGTTGGAGAAAAGAGGATCTCCTTTTCCTTCTGATATCATCTGACGTTTCTGCAATGCCAGATAAATAAAAGCAAACAGCATCCCATGAAAAACCACCTGTAAAAGACAAACAGAATGCAATGAACATTTCATGGCTTTTACAAGTACTTCAGCTATAAACTCTTAATAGAAATGCTACCAGATAAAGCATTTTTAAAGCTATGTTTCAAAGGGTCCTTTCCCAGATTTACTGAAGCAAACTAAAGCAGACTTTCTACACGAGATAGTCATAAACTGCATTGTTATCTCAACTCAAAACCTACAAATAAAGAACCTTTACTAATGCTCCAGAGAGCATTAAAGACAAGACGATGAAATTTCAAGAAGCTCTCAAGTACCTGCTATCCCCTCTGCAATCTATGGCACCACTGAAAAAGGCTTTCTCTGGGGAAGAACCACGAGCCTCTGGCTTTCTCCCAAGCTGGCAGGTGAAAACATTCAAGAAGCAGGACAAGTGCTTCCCTCTCTCACAGACACAATTCTTCAACAGTGTTTTACAATCTTACGCCAAGTTCTCATTAGCTGGCAACACAAGGCTGTTTCAGGCCCATGCAGTGCTTGTCCTCTGTATTTACTCTGAGCTTTGCTCCTCAGCAGCACCACCCAACCCGCAGTGCTCACAGCAGCCGAGCTGTGAGGGCAGGCTGCCGGGCAGGGTGCGCTGCTGCTGGGGAGCCCCGGGTGTGACAGTGCTCTGCAGCCCAGAGTTCACCCCCCACAGACCCCAGGGGCAGACGGGTGCCACTGATCCCGTTAGGGGTAAGTTTAGCACATACAGGCTTCCATCTTAGAAACTCCACTTACCTCTGCCAAGAGGGAAAGAAAAAAAGACCAATATCTCCCTGTTCTGTTCCCCCACACTGTAGGGTCAGTAACTGGAAGGAAAGCACTTTCCCAGTGGAAAACCATTTAAAAATAGGTACAAGAATAGTCTGGTTTGGGCACCAAGACCCTGGTTTTAATGTTTTAAATGTCACCTTAAGAGAAATTTATCCTTAATTGATACAACTTCCAGAAAGTATTATTAAGAAAGCTACCACAGTAATTTTCCTTGTATTTCAACAGCCTGAAGCGCTACAGTTGTTACATTTTCACGGTAAAATTTTTGAGAAAAGACAGATCTAGGATACTTTATACTTCAATTTTTAAATCCAGAAGCAAATAAATCAACCTGTATCTTGTAAGCAAGGCTTTTGCAAAACTAAAGTGGGCGCAGCTTAGTCTTTTATTAAACACTGAGGCAAACTCCTGTTTTCTCTGGAGGAAAGGAAAACAACACTCCCTCTTCCCACAAATCAAAACATACACTTAAAAGACCAGTATAAATTTATGCAAATGTTACATACATAGCGATCCAGCTTCCACCTAAACCACCATTCGTAGACATTCCCATTCAGTTCAAAACACTTGGACAATGGCCAAAATGAAAATATCTTCTCAAATGCACCCTGTAAAAGATAAACATGGCAAAAGCATTAACACTGATGTCAACTGTATTTACTAAATTTAAATCAAAAGCATGTTTAATATTATTCTATCCTTATTTTGCTAGCTACGTGGCATTAGAAAAATAACAGGATTCCTTAGAAGCCTTTCCCCCACAAAAAAAAAAGAAAAAAAGAAAAGAAAAAAAACTTCTTCACATGAGAGAGAGTTTCAGTGCCTCCCCTTAAGGTATTGGCATGCCTTCCATTCTGTACTGCTACTCAGAGGGAGAGATCCACTGACATGTTGTGATAAGGAATATGCACTCCACAGAAGACTACAGTTCAACAGGCTGAAAACCAGCGAGGAATAAAAACCACACAACCCCCCTGCAGGATCCTGGAGTGACAAACTCTGCCCTGACTTCTGTCAGCAGTACTTACAGCATGCAGGGAGTCGCTAATTTAGCCTGAGAACCAATCTTTTGATGAGGTATCAAAGCCAACACTAGGTCTCTAAGAGACGCAGAACTTCATTATCACCACACCACCATATGCATCACCATATGCTGGCAAAACCCAGTAACTCTAAGCTCATCAAAAAACCCCACCCCAAAGCCAGAGCATATCCCCTTGTATTTACCACATTCACAGTAGTACATTGAAAATATGTCAAACGTAACAAACCAATGAGTGAGACACACAACTGTGGGTTTTTCCAGCACCCACACCAATTCCAATATGAAAAGAAATCAAAAGGTTCTTTTTTTTCCTTCTGTATTTATGATACTGGAGCAAATGTACACATTATGAGCACATGAAAATGTAGAGACAGGTAATAATAAACTCTTAGGTCATTAAGGATAAATATAGCCACGATTTACAAACCTGAGAATATGACAGAAAATATATACATGTCAGTAAGCAAATCAGTTTCAGCAGTAAACCAAAGTGCCATAGGCAGTTCCCTGAGGAAGAAATAAATTAATCATTATACTGTCATTAATTTTTCAATAGCAAACCCCAGGACACATTAAATAATAAATGCATATTATTTAGTGTAGCTATGCTTTGTAATAGATCCATTCATAAATAAATGTTCAAATATTACCCGCAATATTTTATCACTATCTACATTTAAATTCTACTTTAAGCCATTAAAATAAATATTCACAGCAATTAACAAGCCTAAACTAAGCCTCATGTCTAAGACAGGGACAACATACATAAAGAAGAGAATTTAGGTGTTCAAACAGAAACACTATTTTAAAACCTCTGCTTTCCCAAACACTCTGCACAGGCAGTCCTTACTCTAGGTGAATGTCAATAAATATATACACAAAAACGCACACCTTTTGTCATGTGAAACAAGTAGAGCAAATATTGTTAAACTTTGGGACACCAGTTTTACTCCAAAGTTCAGCTGCAGGTCATTAAGGACAAGTATCTTGTTAAAATACGCCTGAGAAACTACTCCTCAAAGCTGTCCACTGGTATTAAGCTCTACCCAAGCCTCAACATTGCAACAGAGCTCATCTCCCCCTCCTGCCATATAAATTGGCAGCTGTGAACAGGGTCATAAACAACTGAAAGTTGTCATTGAAAGATTTTCTAGTTTCACAGTACACTATTGCTCCAAAGTACACAAGAGTAATTTCTCTGTTTCTGGAAGAGAAGTGTCTTTGTAGAAAAAAAAATTAAATTGAAGATATTTGCCTTTGAGATACCTTGTAAAACTACTCTTTAAATGTATTTTTGCAGCATCTATTCCTAGTATATTTTAGTATATTTCATTGTCATATCTGCAGGCTATAAAATGGGGATATTCCTCTATCAATAGGGAATGAGGATTTAAGGCTTTTAAGTTTTTAGTTCTAATTTAAGTGAATTTAATAATAAGCATTTATCACATGCTTTACAGCTTTTCAATGAACTGCAACACATGATATACACTGGGATTTCACTTCAGTTTTTATTTTAAATATTTCTATCACAAGATGTACTGCTGATAGCTCACTTAATCTTAGATACCAGGATAGCAAGCCCCATGTTCTTATTTGGCCAGCTAAGGCAGAACTGGTGCTCAAGATGGACAGACACATTGGCAACACAGAACGGGAAATCTGAACGCTCCCTGTCCACGCTGCACCTGTGAGCACATGACAGATGCTGCCTCAGCAAGCACAGACAGTGCAACCTATGGTTTTCACTTCCATTCAATAGTAATATTACAATTATTGGTAAAACATATTTCTGATTATCAAAACCTACTAAAAAGTATTCTAATATGACTGTAACCAGAGGTAGAGTTCATTTATCAGCTGTTACATTTTTCAACTGACCTAATTAATCTATGACAAACTGTACTTCTGTGAGCAGCTGTTTAACATATTTTGACTAACAGAAAGACTGAGATCTACTAACAATGCCATTTCTGTATGATTATCATTGTAGTAACATGCAAATATTTTCTAGCAAAAAGGAAAAAAAAAAACCTTACCATTTGCTTTTTTCTGGACAATCTGAGGCCATACAGCTAAGGTGGCATAAATGATCATAAACCAGACAGTGACTAATGGCACAAAGTAGTAGAACTGGTAGGGTCGGTCCATCACTATGCACAGTACCACAACCAAGAAATTGAGACGAAATAAGACCTGAGGGGTGTTAGAGGAGAAAAGACAGAGGATATACAAACTGGGAGGCAAAGCTGAGAAAGATGAGGGCATGTTCCTTTAGCACTATACAAAAATTTCTATGTATTTTACATCTCACATGCTGATTGTATTTCAATTGAAACACGGATAAAGTAGTACAGGGAACATCAGCAGGGCAATGTAAGACCGCAGGCTGATTATGTGGTTCTGGACCTGTCCTACCCTGGCCTGCTTGGGTAGATTGCAATGAAAATAAGGTTAACCAGATCTGACTATTCTCCAGGCTAGGGACCACGTATTCCACTTGCTGGATGCTGTTAATGTCTCTGGTTTTTCACCCCCATAGCTACCTGGGCTAGCTCAGTTAAAGCCAGGGTAATGCCATTACCAGGCTGTAAACATACGTTTAGTAAGGACAATGACCTGACAGGACAATGCAAGACTTCACAGCAATAGAAGGTACACACGAGGAAATAAAAAGTAAACTACTACAGGATATGCTGCAAAACCTGGAAGGGAAGCCACTAAAGCAGGTATGTTCTCCAGTATTGCTATGGTGTGAAAAATATTTTTCTTTATTAATAAACCTAGGCTCCAATACACTGTCTTTGGAAGCCCACCTGGCTCATTACTCACATATTGCTACATACTGTAAATTGCTACTGCAATGGAAACACCATTGCTATTTATTAGAAAATATTTGTCTTGATATTTCAGAGTGTACATACTTGCATTTTTTACACTGTAAGTATCATTCATATGGTTTAAGTTTGTATTAGATAAACACTACCGACTAAACAGATCAGATTACATAGACACAACAGCCATTTTTATTGTTTCAACCTCGGTTAACTGATCTGATATCACATGATTTAGAGAGTATGGATATATTATGGATATTTTGCTATCTGAACAAATTTATTTATAAAAATAGTAGGCAGATATTCTTACCTGACACACTCTGTATACACCAAAGTCCCCTTTTATCCAAAAATATGAGAAGTGCCCATAACCTGTTTGAAACAGATACGCAGCAACCAGAACTCGAATGTGCATGTACACAGGCAAAAACTGTTGAGAAAAATAAAGTACCTTTTATAAATGGCTACATAAATGTTTTGGGCTTTCCTTTCCCCCTCTATTTTATGCTATTGCTGCATGGCAGTGAATCAGATTTAACTAAGAAAAGAAACGCTGTGGTAACACTGCCCTGTTTCTTACTAAGCTCCTTTGGTGTCCTAACTTCTGATGTTAAAATCAATTTCTTCTATTTATTGCTCTACACTTGTCATATTCTATTACTAGTTATGAGAGACTTAAGAAGGGCTCTTTGATAGCTCACCTTCAGCAGTTTCAAGTTGCTACCAATTAAAAATAAATTACTGTAATATTCTACACAAAGGAAACAAATCCATTTTTTTCACTGGTCAAGTACCATATATAATGTTTTTATCAATCAAATCTACACTTAGAGAGAAAAACTAACTCTGCTAATACCATGTTTAAAACTTCTGGAACAATAGCATTACTTATTCATTCTATTCAGTTCTAATGCCCATTTACACTATCTTTCTTTTGAAATAAACCCAAATTGCATTCCCACTAAAAAAACGAAAAAAAGAAATTCAAATCACTTACAGTGCTTGCTCCAGAGATATGATAAATCAAAATAACAAGTTGCATCCAGCCCTTCCATTCATCAGTCTGTTCTCTATTTAACACTTTAGTCTAATGCAAAACAAAACAAGAGTGTTGCTATTCCAAAAAGAACAACGAACATCTACAAAATGAGGAGAAAAAGTTCAAAACAATAAACCACTTTATGGGTAAATGGGTCTGAACTGTAAAAGTCTTGTCTAGTGGACACAGATTTAGCATGATTCACACTCTTATAGCTGAGCTCTGATCAATCCCAGTTTGAAAGAGTGAGAATGACTTAAGTGGTCACATCCATAAGGCTTCAAAAAGCCTTTGCATCTAATTCTATGCAAACATGCTTGAGAAGGCATTTTTTGCAAATGAGTTTTACTGACTTTGAAAAATTAACTTTGAATACTTAGCAATTGGTTATTTCACATACAAATTGGGAAACAACATTTTAAGTCAAGATGATCATTACCTCTTTGGTATTTTCAGTATAAAATACCCCCAAAACCAAGATATAGATGATTGGTATGAAGAAAGATGAATGTGTGTAAAATTTATTTTCCTTCATGAAAAGATTTGCTCTGTCACACAGATAAAAATAGGTCATGATTAGACCAAGTTTGCAAAAGCATTGTAAGAGCATCTCCAAAGTAGAAACGTTAGGTGTGCTGATGGCAGGTTTCTTCTCCTCTCCACTTTCCAAATCAGTGCATGATTTGTTCTTCCGATAATTATTCCGATGAATTAAGCTGATAATTAAATATCCAATAATGGACAAAGTAAAGAAACAGAAAGCTATCTTCTGTATCAGAGTGAGAGGAGGCTGAGGCTGGCAGCAGGAGCCATCAATGGGCTTCATTATTTTATTGCAGTAGACATTCATAAGAATCATTGCATTCTGTAAAAAAAAAAAAAAAAGGCATTTTTGGTAATTAATTTCTAATAAAAAAGTTAACATTTCCATCAAAAGAAATTTTCTTCTGCATCACGCACTGGCATAAAACATGCAATTCTCCCTTATCATTACAAAGATAAAATCTCTCAGTCCCACCATATACCCAGTTGCATTCAATAGTCCAGTCGAAACACCTCTCCCAAACAAAAAATACTCGAGCTTCTAGAGGTAAGCAAAAATGGCTAATCTTAGAACAGGAGGGTTCTCTCTACTGGCTGTAGAAGGTCTATAAATGAAAAACAGCTCACAAACTGTGGTCCTAAAGGGGCACAGTAATGTAAGTCTCTAAAACATGACAGTGAGACTGAAACATGTGGTAAGATGGCATTTAGTTCATCCAGTACTTCCAAGTAACTGAAACCTGCAAAGGAATGGAACCAAAAGTGACATGATGGGAGAGCTCTTTCACAAAAAGGGCAGACTGAAAAGCTCAGAGGGGCTCACTGCATGCATATACACATTGCTTAGTAAAAGAGAAGAAACAAAGTCAGAGGCACTCCATGCACCCAGGGAGGTCTATATTGTGTGTCTGTTCTCTTCTTCATACTCCTTAACAAACCAAATTTGGAGGACACATAGGGGAAAATTTAAGACTTACTTCTTAGCACTGCTTTACAAGTCATTACCACCTTAGCTCATTCATACACATGAAAGCAGGAAGTTTGCACTCAGGATCTAAAAGATGATTTCTAGTGGATTAACAGCTATTTAAAAATAGTTATGCACTATTGTGTTGACTACCGTGTTTTTTAAAATGCCTATAAAATTGACTGCACTCCCACCCACTGGGATTTTCTGAACAAAACTCCCTGATGAATGAGGTCCTCATTACATTCATACTGTTTGCAAATTTCAGAACATTCACTTCAGATCCTGTTTTACTATTAATACTTTTAATGTTGACCAATGATAAAAACACTTACCGTATCTCTGCTTGATTCAGGGAGATGCAGGCCATCTGCAGACTTCATGATAGTTTCTTGTGCTATCAATTTTGATACACTGAACACTTTAACTTTAGCTTTGGAATTTCGGGAGCTGCTGTTCAGAATACGGACAGCTGCTTCATTATAAGCATCTATTTTCTCATTAGTGATCATTTTCCGACTTTCACTCAGCATATCTTCATAAACAGGATCTGAATTTGAAAGGACAAAGAATGAGCGCATTAATCTTCTACTTGTCCAAGAGCTTCCTTAGCTCAAGTTGCACAGGCTACTTTCATGTAAGAGGTCACAATTGTTCAATTGTACAGAAAAAATGTACAGGAATAAATGACTGCTACAGTTACTAGAGCTGTTTATCATGAAATGTTCTTATCACCGTTCCCTATTAATGCATATGTACTTGTAGGTTAGAAAGCTCTGGCCAGACATGAATGCTTGCTTAATTTCTCTGAATCCAGGAAAAGCACATAATGCTGGAGTTCAGAGCTGCTTTTGCTTTCTCTCAGCAACGGAATCTCCCAAGAAAAGACTCCAAAGGAAAGAGGGCAGAAGACAGGCACCAGAATAGACATATGAAAAAAAATAAATAACTTTCTCAAACCCTCTACTTTCTGTGGAAAAAAACCAGCTCCTCATTTCTCGTAAGTCATAGGCCATAAACATATTCCACTTGCTCCTGTTGATTCCAGTTTAACTGATGGCAGAATCTCAGTTTTACAGAAAAAAAATTTGATTTCATTGCCTACAGGCTTCAGAAATTATGTAAAGCTTAAAACAAAGTGATATGGGGTTCTAAATCAAAAGGTCAGCCGGAGGTCATTAAGTTCCCGTGAAAAGCTGCTGCTGTGACACGCTCTGTGAGATGCAGGTTGATTTACTTTAGCTACCTCATGCCTATGTTTGGATAATCAATGTCTAGACAACTCTGTGTACAGACTGCTTCTCTTCCCATTTGGGCCATTAAAGAGCTCAGAGATTACCTAAATGGACTAGATCCTTAGCAAGAGGATAGTGGGACATGTCTGACAGCCAATTGCTTCTGGTATAAATAAACATGGTTTTGAAAGGAATGGGAGAAGATTGATTTGTTGATTCAGATTTACCTCTAGAGCCATCTTTGACAGGAACCTGGATGTGACTGTAAGGGTACAGCTGGGTATCTTGCTAACAGGACTCAAAATCTGCCTACGTTTCTAACTAAGGTGATGATAATCTAAAACGCTGTGTTCTGTGGCAGAGAAACCAGGAGAACATTCTACCTATGAGCTCATTGTTCAGTTTCAGGGAAATATTTTAGTTTTATTGAAGAAAAGCAAAACAACGTAAGCTTGGTGCCATAATAAAAATCTCACTGACTCGTTGTGAGCCATGATTTCTCATCACAGTGTAGAGAAACAAGTTTCATTCTAGAGGCTTAAATTCTCTGTATTCTCAGGAGTGTGTCTATTCATTCTAGACACACACAGAAGATGCACCTGTTCAACCTCTCATATTATTAATATAATCTGAAAATTCAATTGAACAAAACCACAGGAATACTGTTGTTGCATGCACTTGCGTTCTTGACTCCCAGGAGCACAGCACAGGGAGAATAGACCCGGCATACTGAGTCTGAGAGTAAGCTAACAAAGAATTAAGAGTTCATAGGGCAAAAGTTTTTCCTGCTAGAGCTTTGAAATCTCCATCACTAGAAGCAGCTATTTAGGTATCTGCTCAGTTAAGACTGCAAGAAAGGACAGACTGAAGTTCAAACAACATCTTTTTCAATCCGCAAGGAAGCAGTATGGATTAAGTTTTCCATATCCTACAACATAATGATTCAACAGACAGTGATGGCACAAATTTTTACCTACTGTTCATTACTTTACCTTGTAAGACCCAGTAAACATCGCTACTTATTGCTAATTTTTCCAAAAGAGGTGCAATTGAAGTGATATTGATTTTATATTGTGCAAGGGCTTCATTGCTGCCATTGTGAATCTTGATAGACCACTGGAGAAACAAAGAAATAGATTCAGAACCTGAATCTGAGTCTGAGGACTCTTAATTAATTGATTCCCTTGCTCTGTTAGTAGCTATTTTTCATTATTTCTATACAGCTAGATTTCTTCAGTTTTCTATTCAAAAGTGCTAAAAAAATTGTTTTGGACCAAGCAGCTGTCCAGACAGATAATTACATTCAATCACATCATCTACATACAGAGTATTTAACATTCAACTTATGTGTATATTTGACTTTTCATAAATTAAATGACACAAGATGTTTTAATTCAAAGTCACTTGGCTTTATCCAACGATGAAGCAGCAAAGCCAGTCTCGTTATTGAAAAATCATGGCCAGTTCAGTCAATTCTACTCTAGAAAAACTGACCACAGCAAGAGATGCATGCAAACATAACTTTATGGTGCTACCAAGTTCCAATATTTCCATCTGTTTTGCAGATATCCACGAAGGGAAAAAAAAAAAAAAAAANTTTAATTTCTGATTTAATCTTCTATAGGAAATGACAGGGAGAATGCTATAGCCACACAAGAATTCCTCCTAACTTTTGAAAATTATTTCCCACACTGTATGAAAAATGGATGTAGCATTTTTTAAAGTGTTACTGTATCTATACTGACTTAGCAAAAACTAAAAAAAGCAAAACCAAAACAATTAGCCTAAATTTAGCGAACTCTAGTTATTTCTAAATATCTACATAAAAATTTCATTGAAAGACAAGTACACTGATTAATGCACTTCCTGAAAATATTATTCAATATAAATTAATACTTCATGAAACCAAATAACAGACAGCTGTTCTGAGAAGTCACACTGGAAAAAAAGCAGTTTCTCCCAGCAGCTAAATACTTACTTTTGAAACACCAACAGAATTTAACAGACAGTTAAAGCAGCACGTTACGGACAAGAGGAAGTCAGGAATTATGAAGCAGAGCACTGCAGTGACATTCTCAGAGAAGCTCCTTTTCCCAAAATAAGCAAGCAACTGACTTTTGCATGAGCTGGAGTTCCTCCAGCTTATAAGACTTTACTTCTATTTATAAACTGTTATGCAGTTGACATCTTAAGGCAGACATGTCCAGGCCAAAGGAGCATGACCCGCCCAAGAGCTAGGTTAAAGATACAGGTAAATTTCAAAATGCTGCAAAGTCCAAGAGCACACACCAGTTTAATCCAGTGGCAGGTTACCACACCAGTGTCAGCTCTGATGAGGTTGCTGATGTGTCTGATTTTTGAAGCTTTTAGTTTTTCGGAAATCCCTTAAAATAGGGGATGTTTATCTTTGTTCAACTTTAGATATCACACTGAATAAGACACTCGTGTTAAAAAGAGCAGAGCCTCCCCTGCATATTGTTAGTTTGTATCTCCTGCTGTCCACAAAAGGCAACAAGCTATGGCTAATGTATAAATATGAGTAAAGGGAATTATTTAGCTAAGTGTCCTGTACTTTTGCAACCTGACCTTCTGCGTGCCAGAGCATTATCCACATATAATGGCATTTTCTGTATGAAATACAATAACTCACCCTAGTAATAAATGCTACATTCTCAGACTGAGAAAAGATATTCTAGGCTTACTACAATTCCTAAAGCTCAAATATTTATGTGGATTCTACAGAGGAAGGGAACTTACGGGTTCACCTAAAGGAAAAGGATAATTTTTGATCCCTCAGGAAATGTGTGGAGGTCCACATACACACATGACCTCCCCTCAAAATTGAGGGAATTCATCCTTAGATGGGCACACCCAGAAGTTTCCAGAATGGTAGAGTGCCTCAGGTGTTTTGAAGGATTTTGTTTAAAATGCAACACATTTTCCCCTCTTTACATTTCAGCTGGTATGAAAATATAATAGCTAATTCCTTTCAAATTCCAATTCCCAAATATTTGAAAGTAAGGGACATTAAATGTGGAAATAATGAGATGAGTATTTGTTTGACTCGACTCTATTAATAGAACAGACTACTTGGGGGGGCTGTTGAGTTCCATCCCTGGAAGTTTTAAAGAATTGGTTGACTCTTGTCAAGTGCAGCACAGGTGGAAATGATCCTGCCTGGTGACAAACTGATGGGTTAGGACACCTCTTCTGGTCCCTGCCAGCCCTGTTTTCTGTGATGCTGCAATGCATAGCAGCGGTGGAATCTTCCAGTGGAACAAGATTCCAGAACTCTGATCTGTTTGGTTGTTGAATTATCCATGTAAAATTACGATTTTTACCTATAGACAAATACATATATATAAAAAAATAAATGTGGTCAAAGAGACCATCCTAGATTGGGCCATGCTCAAAAGTAGAATTTTGTGACTCAAAAAGGTGTATTAAAAATACACCTCAGTTAGTATGCAAATACTTTATTTAACTTTTAAAATTAATAATCTGCTTTTAATTAAAACCGCTTTATTAGCTAGGTTAAAGCGAATTAATGCTTATTAACCAGTATTGCTGACAAAAAGCAAATACCATACATCACACAGCTATAATAAAGTACACCTGATATTTTAAAACTACTTCTTGTAACAGCAAATTCACTGAGAATAGATATTTTATTATAAACTGGGTTTAACAACTTGATCACATAACCAACTTGAGAACATTGAAGTTATCCTACAAGAACTTCTTTCTTTACTAAAACCCCCCATATATGTATAACTTACCGTGGCAGCTCCGACTACAATTATGTGAGGTTTTGCCACAGAACCCTAAGACACAAAAATAAAAATAAATTAGTTTTTAAATATTTGTAAATTATACTTATTATTAAGACTCATATCTTAATTGTGACTCACTTGTCCATCAGCCAATGGTTACAAAAGGGTAGATTGCAGATCTATCACAGAGAACATATACCTGATATGTGAGATACCTGAATTTTCACATAATAGAATCTACAGAAGCGTGAAGTATCAATAAGCACCTACAATCATGATCAGTTTAGCAGCATAAGTTCTCTTTGAAAGCTATTTAAACGAATTCTCCTAAGGCCAAGTAAACTGTAGATCACACCACTGAACTTTTTATCTCAGCCTCAGCACTGTCAAACATCTGTTAGAGCTGTTGCACTGACCATTGCTACCTCAGAGGTCTGACAGTTCTGTGTAGGACAAGAACAAGGGCCAGTGTACTCAAACACAAGAGCACAAGGAAACAAACAGTCCTGAGCACCTCAGTACCAGTTTTATCCTGGCACAGCAAGGAAAACTAGCAGCTCTCAATTTTTGTAGAAACCACAGAAAAAGAAAACCAAATGATAACTTCAGCTATCCTGATGGAAGGTGTTGTCCAAGAATGATCAATAGGATAGCAAAAAATTAGTCCCACAAGAATTACTATGGGCTACTACTAAATAACTCCAGGCTATTGAAAGGTCAACAAAGGAAGAAACAAGAAAAAAATAGTTGCCAAACTGTAAACATATTACTTGTTGTCAGAGTTACATACAGAATAACATGACAACCTGTATCATAACTGAAACATATAAAATATTTAGAATGCTAATTGAGGGAGATATTGAAAACAAACAAAATCAAGGAATTCTTGACTTTGCAAATTACCTTTGACCTTCACTCTGAAACACTCAAATTAACATATATACAAAACCATAGAATCACAGTATATCCCAAGTTGGAATAGACCCATAAGGACCAAAATATTTGGTCACATTAGAGTGGAGTCACTGCAGCCACAGAGGAAGTCAAATGCCAAATCAGACTGAAATTCTTTTAGCTCTTACTAGGATGAATTAATCTGCTCCTAGAAAGTAGAGTTTTGCAGTTTGCTTAGGGTTTTTTTGGTCCGAGTGATACCATCCTTGGAAGACCAGGAGATACCCAGAAACATATACACCAGTGAACATTCCCTTTTCACTACTCTGAAGTCAAATTTTAGATCTCTTAAAACAAACCTCAGTCCAAGATTTGATACGTTGCCTCATAGAGCCATTAACTTCGGGATACCACAGAAAATCCTGCAAAATAAAGGCAGAGTTACTCTGCAAGCTTAAAAGGCAATCAGTAGACTAAAACAAAAAAATGCAAAAACCCAAACTAATTGCCATCAATTCAACTGCACAGGAAAAACATTTGGCTCAGAGTGTGATTTCCTTATAGCTAGCATGAAAAGCCTGACGTCTTACTCCAGCATAGAAAATAGAAAGCAAAGGAAAAAAAAAGGAGAAAAAGCCCTCAAAATTTTTCCCACATGAGAAACAAATTTTTATTTGTAGTTCAGGAGTTGCAATTTCACCAAGAAGGTAATTTTTTAATGTCTGCCAAATGGGACGTCCTTGGGTTTCCAGGCAATCAGGGAAAAATCCAAGGTCACATCTATAACTTATTAGAAATTGCTTTTTTGCTCAATTTTCCACATTTTTTTATACAAGAAAAACCAGCAGGTTTTCTTTGTTCCAAAGCTTAAAATAATTGATAGCATGAAATCATAACTTTCAAACAAAACCAAAACCTAACAATTTACCTTAAAACTTCATAAATTATCAGCTGTTTAAATCTAATAGTGCCATGGCTATTAAACACATTACCTACCAGCATTCTTTTAGATGCCAGGAGCAGTGCTCATCTTTCATCTAGAAGGACAGTCTACACTAGTGCTATTATGCCTCCCAGGTAAAGCCATGACTTCCCAGCATTTAGCTACTCCTTAGGACAGCACTATTGAAGAGTCTAAAAATACATGTTGAAGTGAAATGGCAGGGACTGCACGTGCAGAAACTATTGTGAGGAACTTTGTAACGCAAAATGCTGAAACCCCATCAGCAGAGAGGGAATCTCTATCTCCCACTCCTCTGGATTGTAACATTTTGGTAGTTCACTTGAGTACTGTCAATTCATTATTTGGCTGTGGAACCTGTGCACAGCCATGCAGGCCTCTGCAGTGGCTGAAGGACAGAAGAGTCACTGTGCTGACAAGAAAGGGCAAAATTAAACTCTCCACTTGTTCCCAGTAATTTTCTCTTTTGTTGTTCAAGTATTTGCCACATTTGGATTATTGGGTCACAGCCAGTCTGAATGTGGAAATTCAGCTACCATGCCAATAATGTCAAAGAGCAACACTGCATCAAAACAAGGAAGCAGCAGACTGGGAATATGTTCTTAACTACCCAGACATCTCCCAAAAGCCCAGACCTGCCAACTCAAATCTCGGTGGTTAGGCACCTACTAAGGCTTAAGGAGTTTTGAAGATGTGATCCTGTCAGGCTAGTCCAATGCAAATCGCACTGCATCAGCCCCTTTGTCCTGCCTTGTGTTCTGTCCCATCTTTTCCAGCATTCAGATTACCCCATGATGAGCCACCTCAGACCTGATCAAAAAGGAATCCTACAAAGTAACTTTTTGGCTGAACTGACTCCTGAAACAACCCACTCCACAGCTAACCAGTGCTAGTTACGGCACAAACACAGGAATATACTGTGAAGGCCAACAGAGTAGGTCAGCACATGCTTAAATTGCCATGGGCTTACATCCTAAAATGTTATTCTGTACCCAAAATCTTAACCTTGTACACAAGCAAATACTGAAAACTCACATTCAGACAACTCAGCAAACACACTGCTTCTTTGGTTTCGGTGAATAGAGAATGAGTTTTTTTCAGGGCATAAATAAATACATGACTAGCACAATCCCAGCACTGCTGACAGCTGTCATGGGAAGCAAAGAAAGCTATTGAGGACAGCATTTCCATTGCCAGGGCAGAGGAGAACAGAGCCCTTCAGAAAAAATAGCTTCAAGTACTTTATTTGTTTTCTTTTTTTAAATATCCATATTATAGCCAACATTGTGCTTATTTCTCCATGCAAAAACAGTGGAAGGAACACTTCTTGGGGTAGCATAGAAAACTCAACGGCAATTACAATCACCAATCCAAGGAAGTTAGACCCAGATACATATTCTTACAGCATGAAAAGAGTAAACTCCCTGGCAAAAGCTGTTCTTGGGAAGGCCAAATTATAAGATCTGACAAAAAGAAAAATTATACACAGTTCCAGAGCTTATGCCCAAAACTAAGCCACAATACAAGTACTCCGTGCCAAATTCTCTCAAAATATAGTACGTTAAGATACACTCTGAAATATTCGTTAAATATTCACAAAGAATGTTGAAGGTCTTAACCTTCTTTTATCTTTTCAGCTCTGACTGCAATTTCAATTACATTGTATGAAATAGTAACATGATTACGGTTTGCAATTTAACACTAGATAAAAACTTACCACTTTAATTGAAGCAGATTTATCTTCAAATGGGATATTTCCATGCTGTCAAAAAAAAACCCCAAAACAATAAAAACAAAGTAAGAAAAACTTTCAGAATGAAAACAAAGTATTTACATACCTATGCTAACTTGCTCTCACACAAAAGTTTATCTTCAGTGGAAAGGATTTTTCTTGTATAAACTTGTCAGGGCACTCACACAAAATATTTACGTTGCTTTCTTGATAAAACAAGCTACTCAAATAAACAGTTATTTCTCCTGGAAGAAATCTAGCCAATAAAGTCTGAAATGCTTTCTGTTCACTCTGCTACAAAGGTATCAAATATTTTCCTAAATTTAGCCTCGCAACATAAGAAATACTTATGACTTTTTTCTCTTTCTTTTCTTACACTGCCTTCCTCCAGCCTTCCTTTTCATCTGCCCATCTCCTTTACACAAAACAACCAACACAGTTTTAATTAAAGAATAAAAGAAATTAATCTCAGGCACAAATAAAATCTAGAATGCATTATTAAATTTTCTGAGTGAAAACTGTAAGAAACCAGAAAGGAAGGAGTCAGATATGCATATACAACCCTCCTTTAAAATTACTAAATACAGTATTAATTTCAATCCTGGTCCATAAGAACATGCGTACTTCTCTTCTTCAAACTGAGATCTTGATTTCAACAACGCTTGACAAAAGATACTCTCAACTCAAAATCCATTATAGCACTCTACCATTTCACCATTACTTTTGGGCAGCAAGAGTGACCTAACCAATTGACTAGGAAAACCAGAGTTCTTGGATCAATCAAACATCTTGTTTTGACAAGTGGAAGTGACTGGATGCTGAATGCTGGACAAGCTGCCAGCTTGCATTTCTAAGTGACAGAATTACTACACAATTGACAAATCTGATGTACTGTTGAAAGTGCAAGGTATCTTTTCCATCACATATGCACATACATCTACAAAGACAGCGCCCAAGAAGTACGATATAGCAAAAAAAATTAACATTATGTTCAACAAACGATACAGCTAAATCTTTTCTTCCTCCTTCCACCTGGCTGTTTACACACTTCACCTTATAAAATTCAGACAGCTCTTTATCAGTGATCAAAAAGAAGATAAGACCTGAAGCTATTTCTAGTTTCAGCTTCAAGTTAGACCTGGAAATCTGTCACTGCCCCAAGGATTTTTATGAACAGATTAGATCTGCAATTTAACTGACATTTTAAATGACAAATTATAAGGCATGAATTACTACTATTTAAAAACACACAAAGGAGCAATCATTTTCTCATCAAGAAACCAAATATGAAGCATAAATTGCTATGGGACAAGTTAGCTTCATTAATTTATTCCCAGGCTGCCGCAAGCTTTCTCTCGAGCTTCCTAGTTCTCTTCTCAGATTCGCAATTACCTCATCTGTACCCAAACAATTATTTTGGTCTAATCTTGTTCTTCTTCAAAAGACCTTTCTGTGCTTCTCCTTCCTGACGGCTAGGCCAGCAAACAGCATAATTTGCTTTTTTGAAGTTTACACAAGAGTTATGAGATAAATTGGGAAGAAAGAAAAAAAAAATCAATCACCAAAATAAGCTATCTCACCTTAATTCCCTCTTCTTTGACTTGAGGATTTATGAGTTTTATAAATGAATAGAACAGCTGTCGAATTCTAGAATCTCCTATAAACACAACATGTTTGTCTATGAGGCAATTTTTTGCTTCACTGTAAAACAAAACAGCAACAGTAATGTTACAGAAAATACACATCTTAGAAAGAAGTATTCTGAAATTCTACAGAGCTATATAGATAATTCTGAACATTATATCCAGCTCTACGGCATGGTAAATTTTTTTAAAACATGCTGAATTAATAAACAGCTTATTGCAATTTACACAGAATTGAAAATGAATTCTCCTGCTAATGTGATGAGACAGGTTTTCCTATTATGTGTGCTACAAATACGGTAGTTTCAAAATGGTAATATACAGCATAATTTAAAAAAAAAAAATTCTCTTACTGGGAGGTGAAAAAAAGTGATTGGTAATTTTATTTGGGATATTTTTACTTGCAATTTGACACGTAAGGTCAGCAATCCGAGAGTGACATTCGCAGCCTCATGTGGCTCTCCGTAACTTGTGCCAGTACCTCTATCATCAACATTTATTTGTATTTTTATACAGAAATATAACCATGGCAAACACTGTAGAGACACACAGATAAAGTACTAGGAAAAGAATTCTATCTGATAAATGTTGTATATTTTTGAAAGCCTACAGAATCAGATATAAAGTGAACAATAAATGACACTGCAATTACTACAGCTGCAGTCAAACAACAACTCTTCTTTCCAGATGAACAGAAGACATGAGTTTCCTTACCTATTTTTATACTTATGCATCATACAACTGTGAGGTTGCCATACTTTTTCTCCAAGAAATCTCCCACTGGACAGAAGATACTCACATGTATCACCACCTTTAAAATGTTACATTAAAATTAGAATTCAGACACATGAAATGTAAAACATAGCCCCATTGCTATTATAAAAAATAATTTGACAATATTTGCAAAACAGAAATTGAAACAATCGACAGCAGTAAACAAATTTAACTGATTGTAAATACATCTTGTACAAGTTTCTGCAAGTTGCCTTTTCACTTATGATACAACACTGTTCTGTAAATCCCAGGCCTATCCACAGAATGTTAGTGATCCCCACTTCTGCTGTCAGAAAGATGTTACGACTTAGAATGGCATTTCCTTTAAAAGATGCCAATCCACTCTGCAATCTACTATCCAGAATACACTAATATGAAATTGAAGAATAATCTTCTACACAGAATCATCATGCACAGCACCTTGTATAGAACACAAAACTCATCACAAGGTTTGCAAGAAAGTCTGTTACATCTCGCTGTTTAAGACATATGGTCATGCGGTCACCTCAGAACACGTGATATGGGTTAACATGCAAAAAAAATCCCCAAAACATTTACACGTCAATTTGCTGATCATTCTGAACTGATCTCTTCCAGTCAATAAGTTTTAGGCTAATTAAGACTAAACACTTTACGGGTGCTGATGTTTCAGGTCCTGTTAAGTTTCAAATATCTCAGTTATGAAATCAGTGACTGTTATCTCCCCAACTCCATGTCAGATTCTGCTGCCTTATAACTGAACACAACTGAACACCATTCGCTGCGAGAGAAGTCGCTCTCCAACATTTTTGTCATATTTGGCATTTCCGAGCACTGACAAACAGGGAAATGGTTGTGAATGAAATGGCAGGGACTTGTTCTAGCTTGTGCAGAAACAATGTACCACTGCCCGTACCTAACACTTTCTGTGAAACCTTCACTTCCTTATGCTCAACTCATACTTTGGTTTTCAAGCAACACAATTTCCCTGATTCTCAAACTTGCAAGCTCATGTAAACTATCATTACAAGTAAGTTGCATAAAAAATGAAACTGACAGGAATAATAAAAAAAAATCTAATCAAAAGCAACATGAATTTGACAATGAGGTGACTTAGAGTTATTACTGATATAAAGTCCTCCACTTTGCAGATGAAGGCAACTAGGAGATGTATCAAAGTGATATAAGAGTGAACTATGTAAAAGAATATCCACGACTAATCAGACACCCTCTGACATCCATTAACTTGCTGAGAAAGATGCGTAAGAAAATAAGGAGTTATTCGTGGTCAGACCAATGGTCAGTCTAGCCTGGTATTCCGCCTTCAACAGGAGCCATAAGCAGATGCTCCGAGATGAATAAGAAGAGGGCAAGTAAACCTCATGTTCTTGCCCAATATTCTCCCAACTATGTTCATTCCAGGGACTTACTGAACTGGATGTGCAGTCTTCAAGTTTTTAGCACCCACAGCATCTTTCTACAAGGGTTTTCTATATCCACAGCCGATGCTTGAAGAATCATCTGCCTGTATTTGAAATATGGTTTCTACCAGATTTACCTGGCACTCCCTGGTTCTTCCATGGGACAAGGCAGTGCGGACTTATGTCTGTCATGATTTGTAGACCGCTATCATTTCTTTCTCAATCAAGTTTTCAAGACTGGAGGATGTCCTTATCTTGAGGTCATGACCCAAGCTCATGTACCTCTGCACTCCATGGCACTCCCACCATAATAATTGCCCATAAATAGATCAATCCTTCATCCTACAGTACATTCACTGAAGTAACATTCCAAACATCACACATTGTACACATTTTAAACATAGAGACAATATTTCATGTCAAGGGGTTATCCCTTCTTTCCCAACTCCAGGTACTGATTATCTTACTATTGCCCTGAGCAATAATTAGAAAGCTCCTGAAACTCATTAAGGGCATTACTGACGTTTGATATCTTCTTTTAAACATAACACCAGAAAATAGGGGGAGAAGATAAGGGAGGGGAATAAAACAAAACTGAAACAGCAGCCAAGAAAGTAAACTGGAGGTTACAGACCAGACAGTGCCTCCAGAAATGCTCAACTCTGGCTTTAGCAGATGAAATAGCAGCCAAAGAACTATGCTCATTTTAATACACCACAACTTCTTCTTAACCATCAATGAGATCTTAAAAGAAAAAAACAAACAAACAAACACACAAATAACAAAAAGCCCAACCCAAAACAAACCCCAAAACCTGAGAAAAAGAATTCCAAGTGCCATTGTATATACAAAACACAGATCATTGTTTTTAAACTCTTTCTTTGTGTAAATTATCCTTCCAACACATTATCTTTCATGCTTACTTAGATACACTACATTATAGTTATACAAAGTGCATAATTTCTCTGAATTTTATTATGCTCATTATTCTAATTTATCGTTCCTCAAAATTGTGGTTATTCCATTGAAATTGTGAAATCTCAAAGTCTTCACTCAGCACCAGAGCAGACTAACTTTCACAAAGCTTTCTCTAAAAAGCATACTCTCTTTTTCAAAGAGCTGGAAATTCAATTGTTCTCTAGTATTCAAAATTAAAAAATGTAGTTTTAAACAGAGTCCACTACGGTTGATTTTAAGAATGCAAAATTTTAAATAAAAGCTTATTTCCAAAAAGGTTTAGGACTGTACCTTTGAAATATAACAACTGAAAAACACACAGCCCTAACTTCACAGGATAGTATGTAAACATTCAATCCACTTAACTCTTCACAAGTTAAAGGACAGTCTGTACCTTCCCTTAATTCACACTGTTTTGCAAAAAATGTAGGTGACCCCTAAATACGACAGTCTTCCTGAACATGAATCTGACCTTTCACAACCCCGGTTCAGCATTTTTTCATACAAGTAAATTTTATACAGACAAGTTTGACTGGGAAACACACTGGGCTGTTCCTATCTATTATATGTATTTGCATATCTGAGGCCAAAATTAGATAAAACCTTTACATGTAATGACAATCAGACAAAAGGGAAAGTATAAAAGCACAACAAACACAGCAATCCCTTCCGTGACATGGCCTGGCTTTCACAGCCGGGCAACCTTGAGCCTGTTTGCAGCCCCACCTCATCCACCCTCTGGAAACCAGGATAACCCTTTTTGGGATATTTTTGGTATAAAATCTTGGTATAAAATATCTTACGTGGAAAAGAAAGTGCTTTCCTGCGATCATTTAAAATGTATTGCCTGCTAATTTCATTTTTCAGTCAATACTTTTTGTGTTACAGCACAGTAACAACCAATTTACCTTCCCCCAATAATTCCTAATATTTGAGATCATTAACAAGTTACTAGGTTTCTGTCCGGGCTACAGAATTTTATTCTATTTCATTATTTCTTGTAGAGAAGCTCTTTTATTCTTCTGCCATTTGTGCTGCTCTGTTGTACACGCTTTCCAAGTTCTATTATCCCACTGCTAAGAGGGGGGGACCAACACCACTGAGAATAAATGAGGCGCCGGCCAGCTTTAGCTGTGCACTATCAGTGAAAACCACTGGTTTTGTCATTAATTGTCAAAAGTATTGTGGCATTTGCTGAATTTGAACTGTTTGACATCACTGAAGGTTTGCAGAATGATCTCTTCGATAAAAGCACCTCTGCTTTTATCTATCCTAAAAATTCATCTGCTATTTTTCCACTCTCCTTTTCTAAACTTCTCTTGAACATTGTATGTTCACAGAAGCCCAAATGGGTAACTCGGTTTTCATTGACTCCACGTCCTCCTACCTTTTAAACAGTTATGGGGAAACCTCTCCCTTACCCTCTAATTGCTTCAAGAAACTACAAGCCTTAGGTGAAAAACTTGAAATATTTGTAACAATTCATACAGACTATCTCAATTTACATAAAGGCCAGCAGATGCTCACTATTTTGCAATCTGAGACTCACTCCCTTCCTTAACTCTCACAGAATATACTGAAATTACACATATTTTATTCTCCTGGTAACCTGCTTGATATGGCAGTCCCTATTTTCTTAGTCTTGCAATCCCTCTTTAAAAATTTGCCACCCTCCTCCTGTCTAGTTTTGTGACTCTCTTGTGCCTTAAGGAACACTGCACAACAGGCAAGTTCAATTACTTCATGCTTGAGCTACTCCAGAATTCAGTAAATGCTTCCATATCTTCCAATTTAATACTAGTCGGTTTATCAGACTTACTGACACGCCAGCTAGAGGGTGAGCCTAGGGAATTGTATACATAAAGATCTCTACCCCTTTTCCCATTTTCACAATGAACTGCCTCAGCCTTGTCTCCCACGAATGCTGGCAGCAAGTGTTAGAACACGACACCAGTTGTCCTACAACAAACAGAGCCGCGGTGATCTCCCCACAGATCAACTTTCTGATTTACCCACAAAAACATACCGCATTTTTTAGCGTGACACAGAAACGAGTAAATATTTCCTTCAGCAGCTCCATTTGCATTTACGGATCATGCCAAGATTCTCTGCTTCAGGGCCAAAACAACCCTAGCGAGGAGGAACGAGCAGAGCTCCCACCGCCCCGTAACCGAGGTGCGCCCGTGCGCAGCCGGCCACGGCCACAGCTGCGCTCGCTCGGTCCCCAGAGCTTGTCCTCGGCCACCAACAGCACGTGAAACCAAACAGCTCTTTACTTCGCTTCATCCGCCAAAGCGGCTGGTTTCGTTATGTTTGAGGCGATGGTTCAAAGTGTGAAACAACATATACCAAATCAAGTACCAATTAAGACTTTAACCACTAACTGGCACGTAATTAGTCATTAATCATGCCGTACGGGAACGAGTGACAGGGAAGAAGTCACCCTCTACCCCTGCAGCTTCACCTGCCGCAGGCCGGGCCCCCGGAGCTGCGGCGCGCTCTCGGTGCAAACACCGCATCGCCACAGCCCCGCCAGCCTCACTCGCCCCCCTCACTCCGCGGGGCCTCGCCCGACCGCCGGGGCCTGCGGCGACCCCCAGGCCCGGCCCGTAGGGCCCCGAGGGCC
>VZTA01027664.1:553477-604779 GCA_013398855.1 Mohoua ochrocephala
TTCCCCTCGGCCGCCAGCGGGCGGCCCCAGTGCGCGCCTCCCCGCCCCGCGGCGCCGTGGGGATGCGGTGGCTCCCGGTGGATCTCACCGGATCCCACCGCGCTCAGCCCGAGCCCCCCGGCTGAGGGGGCGGCGGCGAGGTGGAGACCCCGTGGGGACTGTGCTCCGTGAAGGAGTAGCTGGGCGAGGGTCTGTGCCGCGCACGGTCCTTGACGACTGGCACTGAACAGTGAGGGCTTCGTTCCAAATAATGCGATTTTTAAACACTTGCCACTCTTGTGTGGACAAGGAAATGGTAATTCCGGGCTGGGAGACGCTCACTCCCTCTGAACGCGGGTAACTGTACAGGCAAGCTGACACACTCACAGAATCGCAGAATCAATTAGGCTGGAAAAGACCCCTGGGATCATCGAGTCCAACCTATGACCGAACCCCCCACGTCAGTTGGACCATGTCACTAAGTTTCAGGAAGGACGTCCAGTCTTGCCTTAAACACTTCCAGGGATGGTGACTCCACCACCTCCCCGGGCAGCCCCTAATCACATTTTCTCTGAAGAAATTCTTCCCAGTGATCAACCCAAACCCACTGCGGTGCATCTTAAGACTGTGTCCTCTCATCCTATAGCTATTTGCCTGGGAGAAGAGGCCGACCCCCACAGATTTACCTGGGTTTAGGGGATGCATGAACTGATTGCTGAAATCAACCTTTGCTAAGATTTACAAAAGGGAAATTCTGCTCCAACTCAAGCAGCTACCTGAGCTGGGCAGGGAATCGGCTCTGAATGCAGTCCCTCACCAGTGGTGGGGCTGGGAAGCTGCCACCAAACGCGGCAGGCCTGGAGCAGGGCAGGCTGTCACGGGAGAGACATTTCCACAAAATAAAGTAAGTATATATAAACTGTGTAAAGAAATCTAAAACTTGGGAAATGTGTGCAGTATGTAGTCACATGAAGGTAGGAAATGAATATGGGAAATAAACAGTGAGCATTCATCAAGCCTTGGGTGCATGATGAAGTACATACCGTGCTAGACAGGTTCCCTCAGATCCGGCAGAACTCTTTTCATTAGGACTGGCCAAAAAAAAAGATCAGAAAAAGTTTTCCCCCCCCTTTTTAAAAAAAAAAACCTGAATGAGTAAATAATAATAATTAATTATCTAGGTTTTGAACACGTAAAAAGTCAAATTTTCATTTCACTAACCTTTCATTTCCCTGTCATCCAAAAAAAACCTAATCTGGAAGTTCTGCAAATCATTGAATTTGATTATTCATTTAATAATATGTGAAAAAATAATTTTGTGGGGAAAGAAAGAGAAGGGAAACATTTGGAAAAAACCCAGGAAGTCTACACATTGCAAATAAAGTTTTATTTTGAAATATTATCTGAAAAACTGATGAACTTAAAGCATTATGCAAACGTAATGTAATGTACATACAAAATGTGAGTTCTGAGTATTATTCTGATGTGCACTGTTACTATATATTCAATGTATATCCCATTTCTATCCAGCCAATGTCTTCACTATCTGCCAACATATAGTCCATACTTCTTTTCTATTCAAGTCTGTCTGTTGATTTGTTCACTTTCTCAGAATTCTTTTTAAATAATAAGAACACTCTTTAAAAGTGCTCAGGTTTATTCTCTCAGGGAGAGAGAGAGAGAAAAGGTACCAAGTATACAGATGGGTAGTTACTGGGTTATGTTTTTCCAGAAAAACCCCAACAAAACCAAACTAAAACAATGACAACAGAAATCCAAACAAACCAACCCCCCCAGTTCTGGTTGTAGTAGGGATTCTTTTACTCTATAAATGAAAAATTCTTGTTGATGCATAATTTTTTGCTCATGCCTCATTCAAGCAGCCAAGAATTTTCAAAGCCTTCTTACTGTGAACAAACCTTATTTGTTAAAATATTCCTGTTAGTGCTTCAGTTTCTCTTCATTTCATATGCATTTTACACTTTAAGAAGCAACTTAAACACTTTTAAACATCTTCTCTAGCTAGAATATTTTTGTAGCTTTTTCCGTTGTTGCTCATTAATGATTCCTAACAGTCTTATGAAATATATCTTCCCTGCAGTCATTGAGGACCACAGATACTCTTCTTCATCTATTTGTTCATGAACGAGTGAGACCTTTCATCCAACCAAAACATACTTACTTCAGCTTGTCTAATTCTGCAATGTAGCTATGTTAAGTTTGAGGGCTTATGTGGCAAGTCTGCAAAGTTCATTTATGACCGTGAGTGCAGTTCCTCAAAACTTACCCAAATTACTGCTTTTACTGTAAATAGTGTAGATGCAGAAAGCATGGGGTTCTGCCAGGGCTCCTGGGGTGTTGGCTCAGCTTCTCAGTTAGGGTGGCTGCAATGCTTAAGCAGGGAAATTTAATTTTAATTTTTTTTTCTCAAAATCAGAAAATGAATTCAACTCTCCACAACAAGGTAGTCTCTCTGGAGAATTTCAGGGATCTTCAGCTAAATCAGCTTCTTTCTCTAAAAGAGCAGCAGGAACTAAGATGCTATCGAAACAACCATACTTCTGTTTATAGATATCTCAGAAAATTACAACTCTTAGAAATAGTGATTCTGTCCTGCAGCCTTTGGAGGGCTCTTTCAGATCTGCTGCTTGCTGCTATAAGTCCCTGGGCATTCCTCACTTGCCATGAAGACCTGGCCTTCAGTAATGCCTGAAAACTCATGTGTGGATTTCAACTGTGTTATTTTAGGACTGAACAAATACACGCTGATACTGTTGCCAGTTGAGTATCTTAATTAAGATAATTCCCCTGTGTATGTTAAATATTTATATGGATGTGAGCAAGACATCTGCTTTTGCTTCCTTGCTTCTTTGCAGACATTGTTCAGATGTTCGATAACTGAGATCCCCTCCATTCAGTCAGAAGCTTTTGGCTGAAGTGCCATGAGTTAGGAAGTGGTTTGCATGTATGTGGTCTTGCTTCTAACAGGTTCCTCCTTGTTTTTCACAAGCTAATTGAATTTGGCATCATGACATATACCTAGGTAATTCACAACAAAACCACTATATATGAAAGGCCTGATATAGAAGGCTAATTAGGGATTACTAAGTATCCTATAAAACCAACTCCAGACATGAACTATTATTAGCTAGAAGCTAATTGTAAATTGTGTACCTACTTTATTTTCCTGTCTGCTGATCAACTTAGTGTGCTGGAAGTAAACCAGAAGTCTGCCAGCTCTTCTGATCAGTCAAACCTCAGCTTTTGGTTTGCAAATGCTACAGCTTCCTGTTGGCTTTCTGCTTGCTCTGCTGGAAGCATCAAGGGCCGTCAGTGGGAAGGGAACACCTAGAGCAGCCACAGAGAGAAGATCCAGAGAAGAGAAGAGTGTTTCCTTTGAGAGGCAGAGGAGATGTGACGCTGCTGTGCACGTAGGATAATGTCTATGAATATTAAGAGTAAAATGCCTCTGGAAGAATTTCACATTTCTTTTTTCTACAGGTGTAGCCTTGGCTTAACTGTATTAATTATTTTCATAAGAGACTGTGGTGTTTGGTATGGTCACTAATGACTGACACTGTTATTACTGTGGTTTTTGGCTTCTCTATTTCCTCTATGAGTCAATCTAATAACAGTCAGGAATGAAGGGGTTCATCCTACCTAATTCCATTCACTCATAGAGAACCAATCTATTTTAAACTAATCATCACCCTCTCTCTGTAGAACTGGAGCAAGTAAGGTGGCAATTTACTCCTAAGTTAGAATAAGGTGAATGACTTACCATGAAGAATGCTGACTTTCTGTTTGATTTAGAAAATGAATTTAAATTGGACAGATGTCATTTACACAGGTATAATTTAGATGAGGTAATTCTTCTTTTAATGCCTCTTGACTTTACATAAATGGAAGGAGAACTTTGTTCCACGGGTCAAACCTGGCATGCACATATGAGTTTGCTGATAAACTGAATTCATGGGAGATATCCTTTCTCCTGTTTTCAGCATTACAGCCATGTGTAGCTTCTCGAGTTGGAGCTACTGTCCTCAGGCAAAGGCACAATGTAATCACAAGGACTAGGAGCATGTAAGAGGATAAAGTGGCTACTGTAGTATAAAGTCAGCTGTAACAGAGAGCTGATATTTAAATATTCTCAGTCAGAGGAATAGTAGGGCATTCTCATGTGATATTTTCTCTTTTGAGTTTTTCTATGTTTATAAGAGTGTAATTAATTTTTCACAAGTATATGTAGCAAGGAATATAAGCACCAGAGCTGGAAGAAAAATTATCACTTACCTCTAATCTTTAAGTTTCATAAGGAAAATGACCATATGTTCATAAGGAACATACTGTTTGTTATATAATAAGTAGAATATTCTCTACATTAACTTACAGATTAAATCCTGAATAACTAATTAGTAGGATCTGCCATACCCCAAACTATATCACTTCTTAACTTAAATGGTGCAGCATTGCCAGATTGCTCTGGTCGTGTTGTAATTCCAGAAATAAAGCTACATTTCCAATGGATTCTTGGGCAGTGTAGTATTTTCAGTAGTACAGCTTTTGCCTGGGCAGCTTTTGGGTACCTACCAAATGATGGCATCAGACATTTTAATTACTGGGTTTTCAGCTTCAAAATGGTAATCAATTTTTCCCTAAGAATCAAGTTTCCGTGTGGCATGTGCACGCATGGTAGCCACCTGTTGCAAATATTTGATTGCATTAATGAAGAGGGAGTACAGAGTGTAAGAAGTCCTTTTCTCAGTGGACTTGTTCAATCAAGCAGTGTAGCCTGAGTACTGCCGCAGCCAAATGCTGAAACAAATATGCCCTCAAACCTGTAAGATCTTGGAAATTCTATCACAAATTACTGCTTTTACGGATTTCTAATTTTGTAACAGTTATAAAAAGGGTTTCGTAATAGTCTGTACTAAAATCAGACTGATATTAAGTGAAGTAATTATGAAATCACATGTACAAAGGCCATATTTAGCTTTATCACTAAGAGATAAATACATCTGCTCTCCTATAACATGAGGCTTAATAGTTTTCCTTTCAGGCTTCCATGGATCTGAAACAAAGATGGATCAGATGAAGACAGGGAAGGGAAATGGGCAGACAGCAATATTTAAGTCATCTGTTCTCTTTCATTAAGGATAGTCAAGGGGCCGCACCTTTCTGCATCGTAGGGTGTGCCATTGCTGTGCAGCTACACAGTCCTGAGAAAGGGGCTGGGACCCAGCTCAGCTCACTAATATTTTGCTTTCAGCTGCTTACATTTTTATCCTCAAAGCTTTGTATCCATCAAAGTAATGGGTTAAGAATGTTTGATTTAGATGAGTTTTTTGGTGTGCAGGTATAAGTGTTTTCTGTTGTCCCCCCTCTCTTTTCTTGACTCCTGGTTGAGGGAAGATGGGAGTCGCTGTTGGTCCCTGGTCAAATTGAGGTATTCTTTTTTCATGAACACTTTGTTTCATATTTTTCCTCTTTCTGGTTCTCCCTTGTGCTCCCAGTCGTGCCTTCTTAAAATTCAGAATTCTTTGTGTTTACAGGACAGCCTTTGGCTGTGTTTACAACACAGCCACAGTCCAAGCTTTGCTGTGTTTGTGCAGCATTATAAGCCTTTCCTTCTGGCTGCCAGCAATGCAGATGCCATGTGATGACCGTGTTCTCTTTTAGCATCTCTGCACTAAATCCCTGCTGCTTGAAATCAATGTTTTTAGGAACATAAATTTATTTTGGGTAGGAAAATTATTTTTTCTTATGAAGATTTCAGTGCCAAGGGAGTCTCTGTGGCACAATCGGTAAGCGCGTTCGGCTGTTAACCGAAAGGTTGGTGGTTCGAGCCCACCCAGGGACGTGTTTTTCCCTTTCCTGTGCCGTGGCAGGGGGTTGGAACCAGATGACCTTAAGGTCCCTTCCAAACCTAGCCATTCTTGAAATTTTAGAAATTTGGAATTCTCTGTTTAGCCTCAGGTTCACTGAAACCCTAGTCTGCTGAAGTATCAGCAATGGATTAACAGACTAAAATATTTCCGTACATCATTATTTTAAATTGAAATTGCATGGAAATAGTTTCATTTTAGCGGGATATTGCAACATTCCCTATTCTATCGTATTCGTTTGTCTGTTTCTCTGTTTTGTTTCTCTGTTGTGTTGCTTGTGGGCTCTAAAGGATCTGTGTTACTTTATGATGTTGAAATGTAAACATATATCTACAAAATATCATCATGGATTACTGTGCACCTCAGGCTTAGCAAAGATTTGTCATTTAGGAATTAACAGGTAACTGAACAGTTGTGCCGTTTCCAGCAATTTTGTGTAAGAGCCTGGTGAGTTGGAATCTACAGGAGAGCTATTGTTTTTTGCTTCTAGCTTTACATCTCCTGTGCATAGCACACTTTAATAATTGCTCAGATGACAGGCAGGTAGATCTAATTCTTTGATGTGTTGTTTTTTCTTATGCTTTAAAAACACTTGAACTGAAAGGTTTAATTAACAGTGTATGATTTTTCACAAAGCCTATGCAGTGAAACCACTGGAGCCCATTATCCCTCAGCAGCTTTCTCGTGGACTCTTTCTCGGGAACTGTAGTGATAGGACAAGGAGTAATGGGTATAAATTGAAAGAGAGAGAATTTAGGTTAGATACTAGAAAGAAACTTTTTACTGTGAGGGTGGTTAGACACTGGAACATGTTGTTCAGGAAGATTGTGGATACCCCAACTCCAGCCATGTTCAAAGCCAGGATGGATAAGGCCTTGAGCAATCTGGTCTAGTGGGAGGTGCCCCTGCCAGGGGCAGTCAGGACTAGATGAACTTCAAGGTCCATTTCTACCCTTTAAAATTCAGTCATTCTATGATTCTATTTTATGAGCCTGCCCTTCTCTCACAAAGCTCCCTCTCCACAGACCTGCTTTCATGGTACATGCAAAGCAGTTTGGAAATGGAATACAAATCCCAGTTGGTTTTCAACACACTAAATACAGATCATATCCGATAATGAGTTTAAAATTGATATTTTTTTAGATGTCATGCTGTCCTAAATTTCTGAGCTTCAGGTTGTAAAAAGGTTATGAATTTAACCAAAAAATCTATTAAACTTTGTAATCATACTAGGAAACAGATGAAGGAGTCAATAGAAATCAATGCAAGTAGTCTTCATATTGTGTCCGGGCAGTGCATTGTCCATGTGGGTGGCAAAGAGGTAAAGGAGTTGTTCAGACAAAGCCCACAGAAAACAGCTACTGAGTTGTTGCATATGAAATTTCCACAGTGTTTATGTAGAGTTAAGATAGAGAATGGATTTTTAGACTAATCTTCTGCAGCAGAGAATAAGTAGAATGTAAGAACATTGCGATGGACCTAGAAAGAAGGTGTGAGAGAAACTCAGTTAATCCAAAGGTCAGTCCTTGGCCCACAATTTTATTAGCAGAGTGTCACACCTGGAATGGATACCCAAGTCTTATTACAATGAAGAGATGTATAAGATCCTGATGTAGACAACAGCAAAAGCTATGGAGATGGTAATATCATTGTATACAGGGCCAGAGAAACACTGCCTTAAACATGAGCAAGGTGTTAGAAGCAGTATTGTTGATGCTTGGATGTGCTTATCAAAATACGTATTTAATGGTTAACTTGCAGGAGGGAGGTGAGTGGGGGGTAGGAATGTAGTTCCTGAATCTCCAGGAGAGTCGAAGTGCTCATTTTCCCAAAGCAGCTGAGGGCATCCCAGCACAGGAGGAGGGAGATGAAATGCTGGTTCCTCTCACTGGAGCCAGACAAGGACATTGTCATCTTTAGGCACAAACCAGAAGCTCATCTTGCACAGGGAAGAAATTCTTAACCTTAACTCTTAATCTCTCCAGATAATTGGAGACTACTAACTGAAACAGTAGTTGCAAAAGTTACAGGAAATTTATGAAATAAAGTATTTGAAACTGTACTCCAGAATCACATGGAACTGAAAAAGCTCAAGGGACCTCTTGCATCTGTCTGTATCTATTGTACTTATCTTGTATCTCTTGTATCCCTTGTATCTAATGTGAATTAAAGTAGACGAGAGAAATGAACCAAAACTGTAATTCTACTCTTTGTCTGTTGTGAGGCAGGTGCTCTTCATGGGTATGGTTTGCCCTCTTTGCTCTTCCTGAGAAGAATAAGCAGAGGTCCTTTGGATCTCATTGCAGAATCTGGGGGACCGATAATTTTGGCTATGGGCAGCTTCTGTAGGAATTGAAATGTTAGATGACTGTGGTAAAGCAAATGTGGTATAGAGGCACATACCGACTGCCATAATAGCAATGGGTGTTCTTTCAAACTGAGGAATTAGTTAGTCTTACTCCCTATTACATGCTGAAAGATGAAAATAAATGAGAAGGTAGCTCATTATTAACTAGAAAGAGTAATGAAAAGCATTATTCCCAAATTAAGTCAGGCTGTGTTTGGGTGACTCCTCCTGTCACATATTCTAGGCACTGTTGTAGAGAATATACTGGGATATATTGGGAACAGAGATTTACACCTCGAGATGTTCAATACCTTAACCACAAAGTACTGGTAAATCCCTTTGGATAAAATTGCCCAGAAAAACTTACAGCCGTTATGGAGGAAGGATTTAATGAAGAAAAAACCCTGTCCTTTATACAACTACATAGAGAAGATAATTTCAGATTCATGGAACCTGACAACTAAAAGACTAAATTTAATTATTGTCTTTTTTTCTGCCCCAAGTGAGCCTGCAGTTTGCTGCCAAGCGCTTTCCTGTTTGGATGAGTGTTCTTCTCATATGTTAGGGCATATTTAGGGTGAGTTCCAATGCTGACATTTTTAAGAAATAGCCTTTAGGAAATTCTTGGCACAGAAGATTTTGACAGTAACAACCCTGAGATTAGCTCAGTTGGCTGGAGCATAGTGCTAATAACACCATGGTTGTGGGTTTGATACCTCTGTGGACCATTTACTTAAGAGTTGGACGAGATGATCCTTGTAGATCCCTTCCAACTCAGAATATTTTGTGATTCCGTGAATGACAGTGAACTCAGGAATAAAAGCCCTAGAACAGCAGTGTTCAGGGGCCGGTAATTAGTCTGTGAGTCAGTAGGTGGTGCACAATGCCTGTGGAAATGCTGGAGAACTGCTCTGCTGTTGCTCAGTGTCTTCAGAACTGGCAATTGGGAAAAGTTTCGTTTCACCTGAAGGTCCAATTTCTGTAGCTTGAACACAGTAAGATATTGATAAGAATTATTGGAATTTACTATATCTATTTCAAATTCTTGTGTTCAAAATAATATTCAGATGTTGTATTTGTTTGTTTTGGTAGTTAAACTTGCCTTAATGAGAACCATCATTTCCCGAGTAGCTGGAGTGTGTACATAAACATGGAATCCTGTGTAGGAAATTTTGCTCATGTAATATTCAATCACATGTTTTCCAGGACAGGATAAATGTATTCCAGCCTTAAAATACAGACATACAGTAATTTCTTTGGTTTTGCCCCGTAGATTGCATTCATTAAGCATCTGAGATTCGTGGGGGAGCCCTACAGAAAATTAGTGGATTTCTAATGAGCTCAGAATGAGGCAAGAGTAAAGCTAAATGAATTAGGGGCTACTTCTGTTTGCATGTCTAATAGCTTTATTTAAGCTTGCTAGTATCTCATTGGACTTGGATACATGAATTTAATACTGTTAAACACTGCATCAAATGAGTGGTAGGAAGGCAAATTCTGGGAGATCCTGTCGGAAACCGCTACAAGAAAACTAATCAAAAGTCACATGAAAAGCTGCAACTTAAACCTGAGTGGTGGAAGTGTAGATATTATCTGGTAATGTTTTGTCGCTCACCTGTATTAAAGGATATTTGTCTGTAGCACAGTATTCATATTTTAGACTGAGAAACTCAGATCCTGAAGATAACTGGCAGTGGCTCGCGGTTCTCCCCACAAGGCTGCGTGGTTACAACTGTCCCTTCTAGAACCGCACTGTATGGTTTGACTTTCTTTTTGCTCCATGTTGGTCACATTGATGGTGTTCTCCTTACCTCTAGTTTTTACTTACTATGGCCATATTAATGCAAAAGCACATGCTGCAGAGAGCCCAGTGTGCTGCCAGCTGAGCCTGCTGCAGCAGGGAACAGTGTGCATGGATACAATAAGGAATATTTGCGCTGGAGACATCGGAAGTCAGCTTAGATACAATTTGAAGCACCTACTGACAGGAGCCTTGTAAGCTCTGTTCATCTCCTGGGGGGATGGCTTATGAGAAGCTGATAGAGAGAAAATATTTATTGATCACACAAGTGAGGTCATCAATCACACAGATTCCAGGGAGGAAAATGGTCTGAATGCTGCAGTAGTTTGGTTTACACAATCGTATCACAATCGAGCACTACAGGTCAGTTGTCTTTACCCAGCTTCACAGAGCTTCTCCAGCAATTCTGCTCTGGCGCAGTACAGCCAGGGCTTGCTGCACACTTTGCCTTTCACTTACTACTACTCCAGCTGTTTTCCTTTCCATCCAAGATTCTTTCTCGTTACAAATGTAAACTTTAATCTCTTACTTTAGCTAATTTATGATAATGCTCTAGATGTATTGCTGCTGATAAATAAATTCTCCAAAGATAACAGTTTTAGAGAGGCAGACCACTCCCAAAACCAAGATCACTTTACCAGAAGTTTATTCAACATCTTGTATTCCCAAAACTAGACAAGATGAGGGCTCCCTGCCCTGTCTGCCATTTATCTCTTATTTTCAGCTATGATCTTTGAAAGACAGTTTCTTCAATATTGTACATAGCATAAGCAAAATATTTGATCATGCAGTAAGTTCTGATGAGCTCAAAATCTGCAAGGCAGACTGAATATCTTTTCAGTGCTAATGAGGCTGGAATTTCTGAGGTAAACACCATGTATTTTTCCAGGTTTAATTTCCAAATGAGGCCGCTTTTGGGACAAAGATCTGAAAACATAATATAGATGTTATCAGTGAGCTGATAGAAAGAAAGTATTCTCTACCTAGGATGACATGCCATGGAATAGATCAGAGAGCAAAGGAGAAATCAGAAGATGACAAAAAGAGACATGTTTGCTATGTGTAGTTTCCTTTCTGAACTCAAGTGTCCCTTTAACTGTGGTTTGGGATTTTTTTTCCTCACCAGGCAACGAAGGTTCACCTTCCTATCCTAGCATTAATCTTTGCATACCTTCTAGTGGATTGCATATCCTGAGGGATGAAATTTTAACTTTTCAGTCCTTGTAGGAACTTCCTGTCTTGTACTTAATCTATACAAGGAAAGAAAGTCTTTACCATTTTCATATATTGAATTACTGGTTTTACAACAAATTTTACGACAACAAAGTTATTTTGGAATAGTAAAACAATGCTTAAAATACTAATATTTTAAGAATCATCATGGTCCAATGAGTAAATGCAGGTATTTAAAAAACATACCTACGGTATGTTTTACTCAGTGAAGAAAAAAAATGGGCTATATTTCATCATGGAAGTTCCCATTTTACTAATTCAGCACGCAGCTGCAGGCACATAGCAGCTACACTTAAGATCATGTTTTGATATTTGCCCTATTTTCCATAATCAGTTCGTTGCAAGCAAGAACAAAAAACTGTCTTTAGAAACAGGTATTAGTGCTTATTCCCCCTTGCACCATTTGGACCTGCCTTCAGACTCTCAACTGCTAATCTCTGGAGTGGTGCTTTCTTCAGGTTACAGGGACTTTGTTTTGGATATTTTCTCCATGCCTCCCTTTGGAGGTTCCAGTTGACAAAACCCATCTCACCTCTTGCCTTACCTGCTTTTGCTGTGGTCTTCATGGTCCTCTGTGGGTTCTCCCAAGCACCTTCCCAATCACAAAAACATGGCTGTTGAAATTGCAGTTCACTTAGGGTTTTCAGCAATCTTCTAAAAGGTCTCAGAGAAGAAGTCTTTGCTTCTCATGGTGGTTTGTGTGACAGTAAATTATTAAGGTTAGCACCAGCACATGGTTCTGTGTCTCATACACAACTGAACAAACTGTAAGGGCCTAACAAACACTGAGCTTCCTGACAAAACAACTAAATTTGAGATTCTTGGAATAGACTTCTGCACGTCCTTTCTAAAGCGCACGGGGACAGCTCTGCTGATTACGGCACAGCGTCAGCCAGCACAGCTCTATCAACAGCCGGGAGCTTTCTGTCCTCAAGTGAAGGACAGAAGCTTCATCTTCCTTCCACCTTTAAGTGAGATGATGATCCTTCTTTCAGCCATTAATCCTACTTAGTATTTAGAAAAAAGGAAGGAATTATTTCTGCTTCTGAACTTCTCATACTCTGAGGCACAGAGTTACTGAGTGAGTTTCTTGAGAACTTTTCAAACGTTAGTATTGAAATGCAGAGTCAAGGAGACAATCACACCCTTAAGACAGTTGTAGGCAACTTTACGAGGCTTTAACAAAATGTTTTATAGCAATGTGCTAACGAAGTATTGTAAAATCTGGGTGTGAGTATCTCCAGTGCATCTAAGCAAGTAACTTAACTCGTTAAATAGTTTCTTTTGGAACACTTGACATGCTTTATTTCATTTTTTTCACAATTTATTTAAACATCTCACATATACAAAATACATTTTTCTTTCTTTTTTTGAGAAATGTTTTTGAGAAATGATGGGGGTTTTTTTACCCATAGGAGAAGATGAAAATGAAATTTGAAAGCAGGAACACCTGATTTTGGAGGAAGAAGACAAAGAGGAAGAAAAATTATCCACATGCTTAAGCTGTGGGTGAGACAGGACATCCTAAGTTTTAAGACAGACTTCAAAGAAACAGAGAAGCAATACTTTAAATGCTACTAGCACCATCAAAGTTCAAGTATTGGAAAGATACTCTGTAACTATGCAATTAGCACCACTGTATTTTGAGTGGAACTGAAAGGACCTCAGATCATATGGAGAAGTTCCTACAAAAGATGTGGATCACTCTTGATTTAGTATATGAGGTAGTTTAAACCTTTGGAAGTCATGGATTTAAACTTCCTCTGTGGAAGATATTCAAAGGCCACAAGTGGTGCAAACTTTCATGACTTTTTATTTGGTTTTTTTTTCTTTACAAAGGTTGACATTTCCCAAAACAAGGTGTTAAATCTTGAAAGACTTCCAAGTCCATTTGGGGCTGTATTTAATTTCATTGCACAATGCTCCAATCAATTCTTCTCCTTCTTTTTCGCCCAGAGTTTAAGCAAGTAGATGAA
The DNA here is from genome assembly GCA_013398855.1 of Mohoua ochrocephala. NCBI lineage: Eukaryota > Metazoa > Chordata > Aves > Passeriformes > Acanthizidae > Mohoua > Mohoua ochrocephala. The sequence goes on from VZTA01027664.1 coordinate 566,699, forward strand.
CAGAAGAAATGGAAGGAGTCAGCTTTCATTATAAAAAGAAATGACAAAAGAATAATTTGGGAGAGGCTTTAAGTTAATTTTAGTTCATTCATTTAAAACAGACTGGGCCAATGTCCAAACCGAATTCTTGGTCAGCGCCGCCAATATCCAAAGGTGCAATATCAAGGATGGGCAAGCGGGATGGCTTATTTGTTCTGTACTCAATGATTGTTTTGCCCCATTCGTTGTTCTTTCTCTGTAAGAGAAGATTCATTGCAATTGTTATTGCATTGTTCACAGTATTGAGAATTGTTTCACCTGAATGGATAATTTCTGAAAGAATTTCATGTTAACTTTGCTTCTGTTGTTTGCAAATCAGATACCCACATCAAACAACTCAGATCTCCAATGCAGAGAAAATATTTACTTGAATCTTCTGTAGTCCTATGTGTGATGCTGTATATAAGCTACCATATTACTCACACTGATGCTAGATCCTAAGAGACCCCTGCCTGAGTGTTTCAGGACTTAAAGATCCTGCCCCTCCTATAGCTTGTGCACTATTTTCTTATCAGTCTTCTGCTTGCATAGAATTTGGATCTGGACCCTCTGATAATTTTTTTTTTTTTTGCCACACTGCACAGTACAAGGTAGGATTTGCTTCTAACCTCTTCCCTCCCACTTGTTAAGGAACTCGCATGGTTGGGTTTGTAGGCTATGTATTTTCTTTGCCTGGTGTAACACACCAGGCAAAATTTTGCTGGTCTGACCAATAATCTAATTCTAAACTAAAGCACAACTCTGTCCCTAATCACGTGCTTAGGCCTGGGCAGTCACCACACCCATGGTTTCTGCATTACTTACAGAGCAGCCATCCTCGAGAACACTGAAAGTGAATCTGCTGTTGCCTTCAGCTCGTAGTTCAACATCGTTGGATCCCTGCAGTAGGACAGCCTTTTTAAGGTTGCCAGTTTCTGCATCCATGTAGGCAATGCTGTTCTTGCAGTGGTAGGTGATGTTCTGAGAGGCATGGTTGGCCAGCAGACGCATGAAGGCGAGTTGGGTGGCCATATCCTTTGAGGTCACTCCTTCACTGTTGTATTCAAACTGAAAAACAGAGAGGAACCCAGTCAGTTGTATTGCTGGGGAAAGGAGAATGTTTGTAATGGAAATGTGTGATGGCTGCTCTAGCGTCTTGGTTTCGGCTAGGGTAGAGTTAATTTCTTCTCAGTTGCTGATACAGTGCTGTGTTTTGGATTTAGAATGAGAATAGTGTTGATAACACACTGATGTTCACTGATGTCTTGGTTTTTTGCTAAGTCATGTTTATCCTAAGTCAAGGACTTTTTTTTTTTGTGTCTCATGCTCTGCCAGTGAGGAAGTGGGCAAAAGAAACTGAGAGGGAGCATAGCTGGGACAGGTGGCCTGGGCTGACCGAAGGGATATTCCACACCATAAAACATCATGCCCAGTATATAAACTGGGGTGAAGTAACCCAAAAGGGCGGCCAATCTGGGTTCAGAAAGTGGGGGCTCTTGCACCAGTCAGCAGGTGGTGAGCAATTACACTGTGCATCACTTGCTGTTCCACTTTTTACTATCATTATTATTTACCATTTTTACTGAAGTTTATTTTATTTTCAATTATTAAACTGTTCTTATCTCAACATATCATGATGCTCCTCCCCGTTCCATTACGGTAGATTGGGGGGAAGAGAGAGGGAATTGAGCAAGTGGCTGTGTGGTACCTCATTTCCATCTGCGCTTAAACCATGACAGCTAGGAACTTTAAAAAAAAAAGAATCAGAAGTCTTCAATCACTTTTCTATTGCCACTCCAGAACTAAAGAGCATAAAATAAAACTAGTAGGAGGTAGACTGACAACCAGACATGAGTGGATATAGTTAAACTGTAGAGTTCTGTTCCAAGAAATGGTGTTAAGAGTTTACGTGGGTTCCGAGACAAGATCAGATAAATTCAAGGAAGACAATCTAGCCTTTCCACAGCTACACACAAAAACTGCCTGTTTCAGTAAAACCCTGGAAAATTTTTTTGAGTCTGACAGAGTAGTGTCTGTGGATAATATAAATTTTTACTTCACTCTTATATTCTTTTTACAGCATCTACTTTTAGCCACTGTAAGAAACAGGACCCTAGACTGTTCTGACCCCATGTGATCAAATCTTATCTTGGACACTTCATCACAATATCAACTCAATTTCATTTAAGAATGACGTAATTAAATCTCCTCAGCTGTACAAAAGTGGTTTATTTGCAATTTGTTGGAACAGTGTCTAACATGCAAGTAGACATAGTTCTTGCTTTTCCTTATGCCAACAATTCTGAATGTTATGGTGGCATGCACTCAGAATCTGTGATGTGTAATATAAATATCTTTCCAGGAATAGTGTTGTATGCACTGTATGCATGTCTTTATATGTACCATATTCCAGTCCAGGCTTCCCTTGGCAATAACCATTATTCGGGTTGAATTGATCATTTGCAGACATCAAGAAAAGTTAGAACAATAATGAGAAGTACTTTAAACAAACTGATCTAAACCAGAACCAGATCTCTATGCCCGTGAGGTAAAAAGTAGTTGGCTTTTTCATATTTCTCCCCTAAGAACTTAATTTGTCTGCTTGCTTGTTGAGAGTCAATGAATTGGGAACTCTTCAGACAGTGCTGTAGGAAACAATCACCCTGCCAGACATCACTTACCTGGCTGCCACCATTGATAGTTTCACCAAACCAGATGTGCTGCTTCTTGTCCTTGGGATTCTTGTTGATGTACCAGTTCTTAACAGGAATATTGTCAGGGTTGGCATAAATGCAAGTCTCACCAGTGGCAAAATCACAGTATGCTCTAATGGCATCTGCAGTGCAGCCTTGGTTGGGATCAATCCAGTAGAAGCCTGCCATTGAGGGAAGAAATGTGAACAATGGTTCATTTCAGCCTAAACTCTGCATTCAGTTCATATTCACCTGTCTGATACAGGAACTCAGGCCATCAATATCACAGCTAGGTACAATATTAAGGTGATAAGTGGGATACATAGATATTTTGGATTGTTAACATATAAGAAACTGTATTTGAAAGCAAGGGTTAAATATTTTTGTATTATTTTGGAAAATTATTGCAATAATGCACAACAATATCTATAAAGATCTTTTCAGAATGTACTTGTATCTATTTTCAGTGGAGGCAGAAAGAACTTCTTCATTGCTCATTTAGTATTTTTGCCATGTGGCCAAAGATACCATTCACTGAAGAAAGCTAATGACCTGAAGTGCTCCCTGAGCCAGAAGGGGCAAACATCTGGCACTAACATACCGCTGCTCCATTCTGGGTGGCTGAGTCTGAGGTCACGACAGGTGCGAGCTGGGTTCTTTTTGGAGCCTTCTGGGGTCAGCAGGGTCTCAATTTGGTTGTTCAGTGTTTTCAGAGTGGCATCAACTTCATAATCCTTGGGTCTGAGAGAAGGCTGATCAGCCCGGTAGTATTCCGCATCAAAGCCAACTTCATATCCACCACCATTGGGACCAGGGGGGCCAGGGGGACCAGGAGGACCAGGAGGACCCTTAAGTTTTTCAAAAGCAGAAGACAAGAAGCATTCTGTCACATATATGGTGCTTTCAGGGAAATGCTTCCACACATGGATAGTCCTGCTTAACTCCTGGCACCTCAGCTCTGATTGGAGGCAGCACACATGGACTCGCCCTGTGGTGACTGCTATGGGTTGAAGCAGTGGGAGATGCACAGTGTAGGACTACCACATCTCCTTTGTGTATTTGCTCTCTGGCCATAAGGAGTGAACAAAAACCTCTTAGTTTAGGTCTATTAAACATTTCCCTAATATTAAATATATTTTTAAAGAAATAAAACCATGTGCATTATTAAACTGCTAGGCTTCTGGAGTGACATAACTGCTAGGCTTAAAGTGTAACATAAATGTGTTAAATCCACAAAAAAAAAAAGGTTATACTCACAGCAGGACCTTGGCTACCGTGAGAGCCACGCACACCAGCAGGGCCAATAGGTCCAGGGAGACCATTGCGACCATCTTTACCAGGGGGACCAGAAGGACCAGGTGGACCCTAAAAGGACATTCGAACAGTTTAATGACAGTAAAAGTGCTACAAATAGAGATTCATATGAATGGCAGCATACATATATATTGCACAAACAGAATGGGAGTTATTGGAATATATTCTGAAATTCACATACCCTTGGGCCAGCAGGGCCGGTGTTACCAGGAGGACCTTGATCACCGTGTTGGCCCTATTGGGAAAGATACATAGTCATAAAAAAAAGAGCAGTGGAACATGTTTGTGTTTGCTTCATTCAGGAGGGAACTATAGGAAATGTGTATCTGGGCTCAGAGAATGGGAATCTTGGGCTAATGACATTTATTAGCAGAGTTGGGGTATAAAATGCTTGTTTTGGGAAGAGAGGAGAGAGGGGGTAATGATGTATTTAAGGGAATAACCTATAAAATTCTTTATATTGTTTCTTTTGAGCTTCAGAGAAGGCTTTAAAATAAAAGAATTCCTAAAGTTGATACTCAGATTTAAAGGGAAGAAGATCCACAGCTTACTTTGGCTTTTCTGAGATAAAGGTTTTACAATTTCTGGTCAAAATAAGAAATAATACTAAAACAAAGGCAGAGGATTTTTTAATTCTTTGTTAGCCAAATGCAACTGAGCTTCAAGGCAACTAATGGTACTCACAGTTCTAATGCCAATACCAGAATTTACCATTTTGTATAAAAAAAGTTGAATGTTAAAGAGACTATTTATGACTCTTCATTTGAAAGGTGCTGCAGAGTAGAGTAAGTGGTATTAATATACTGTATTGTGCGTATGTAATTCCTTGCTAGGGTGACCTTATTTTGGTTTTTTTGCTCTTTATACTCAACCCCCTGAAAATCATTTACTTACAGCAAGACCAGGAAGACCCTGCAATCCATTGTGTCCCTTCAAGCCAGGCAGACCTCTAGGCCCCTTGTCACCAGGTTGACCTTTCTCACCACGTGGACCTTGTGGGCCCTAGGAAGGGATATAGGTGTCAGAGGAATAAATTAGAAGGCTTCAAGAACATACTACTGTCAAGGCAAGAATTAAGCGTGAGTATTCTACATTAAGCCGTATCCCAATGTATATAATGGACATCCCCTTAACACACCGAGGAAGAGTGCCAATCCCAAAAGCTTCGGGACTGATCCCACAAAAGAGAATGCTAATTGAGATTCTAAGTCCCTAAATATTTTCAGGTCCTTAAGCATTACTTTTTGGGCCCCTTCATCACAGTTATGAGTCCTTATTGATAAAGCATGTTTTCTCTTCTTGCATCAATGTGATAATGTATTTAAAAATCAGACTTACAGCAAGACCTCTTGGACCAAAAGCACCAGCAGGACCGACAACACCAGCAGGGCCCTGAAACAAGAATAGAAAATACGTGTCACTGCTGTATATTGTTCTAATGAAGGTTCCGTGCTCAACACGTCTCTGGAGAAAGTGAAGTAATTATCTAGACATTGTAGAGATGTGATGTATTTTGTATATATGCATATATGATAGACAAGTCTTAGCCCTCTTAGACCTTAATCCAAAAAGTTACGGTATGTCATCATCTCATCAACTCACAGGTTCACCACGGTTTCCAGGCTTTCCAGAAGGACCAACTTGGCCATGAGGACCAGGAGCACCCAGAGCACCACTGGGACCAGGATTACCAGGAGCACCACGCTCACCCTGGGAACAAAGGAATGCAACAGGAGAGACATTGTGTTACTACTGACTTACTCATATTGGAACATTTCTTCCATGACAATGAAATAAGGGAAAAAGAAAAATGTTACCTTGAAACCAGGAGCACCATCGCGGCCTGGAGGACCATCATTTCCAGGATTGCCCTATTAAAATACCATGAAAAAAATTACTAAATTCCATCACCTTTCATCTCACACAGAACTGTGTCTCAGCCTAATTGCTTACAGTGAGAGTAAGAAGATACTGAGAGAGGACAGTATAAATCTTGAAGAGAAAAAACTCCTCCTTATACATGCCATTTTCAAATCCCTTAAATACCTAATGTTCTCAGAAAACTAAAATGGTCTTCACATATTTTAGGTTTTAAAAGTTCAGTAAAGGAAAAAATTACTGGGCTTTGCAACATTTCTCTAAATGAAAAGGCTAAGACAATAGCGGTCTTCATCTAGCTTGCACTCTTTTAAAACCGAGACGTTCTTTTTAGATGAAAAATGCCAGTGGAGGGGAAAGGACCTAAACAATAGCCACAACTAAATCACTTTGTTGTGGTACTTCACAAGATTAAATGGTTTCCTTTGTGAATGTTAATTTCACTTCAGCTCTTAGGCTATGTCCAAAAAATCCCCTTTTCCTTCAGAAAATTCCAATGAAACAAAGTTCGGGATTTTTAAATTAATATTCTCTGTTCTCTTTGAAATCCCGCAAATCTCTGCAAGATTTGTATTAACAATGTATTAACAATGCTTCAGGTTATCAAATAAACTTCCCTGATAAGGCTGCAATTTTTATAGTTTCCTGAAAGATAGGTATTTTCCCCACTCCATCTTTTTTGGCCTTTATGTAAAAAGTCAAAAGATTCAGAGAGTGACTTCAGGATGTATTTCAGACACAATTTGTGCTTTAAAAATTTGTCACCTAGTGGGCATAGGAATCCATGTCTATAAAAATCCTGGTATCATTTTCTCTGAAGACAATGTACAAGTTTGCTAGCAGAACAGTCTCCAGTCCCATCCACTTTTTCTGAGTATTTGTCTTTGGCTCAGAATTAAAGAAAAGCAACCTGAAGAGGATAAAAGACAGCTTACGTCACGTCCAGCTTCACCGGGAGCACCATTTGGACCAGGAGAACCCACAGGACCAGAGGGACCACGAGCACCAGGAGGACCAGAAACACCCAGGGGACCAGGTTCACCCTAGTACAGGAACAGTTGTAACAAAATGTGACATTATAATACAACACAAACCAATCTTACAGACCTTTTAGCCTTTATCTATGAGAAACATTTCTCTGCAATCAGTTCAGGAAGGAAAAAAGAATCAAGACACAAGAAACATACCTATCTATATCAAACATTATCTTCTTTCTAAATGTTACTATTAGAAACCTCTTAACATTTCTGACATTTCTGACATTCAGAAATATGCTCACTTGCAGATAATTCTGGTTTCTCTGCAACAAGCCATAATTTCTTCCATTGCTCTAAGTCTAGTAGGTCCATATCCTCTGTTTCCAACAGCAATGGAAACAGCAGAACCTACATGTCCCTGGCTTCCCATAAGAGGAGACCTCAAATGTGTGTGGGGTTTTTGTTTGTTTGTTTGTTTGTTTGAACTGTTATCTGTTTAAAGCAGTTAACTAATTGTATACTCACTGTTGCTCCAGAGATGCCTGGAAGACCACGTTCTCCCCGGGAGCCAGGCAGACCAAGGATACCAGGAGCACCAAGAATACCCTGAGGACCTGGGGTACCAGGAGGACCCTATGACATGAAGAGAATAATATTTGTATTAATAGACAAAAATAAATGTAACATACACATCTGACAATTTCATTCTCAGCTGCAGTTGCTGCAGATCACAGAAGAAATTTCTATAATTTTTTCTTGAGTAACAATTGTGGTATTTCACACAAGTGCTTACTTCAATAAGAAATATGTGTGACTTTCAAAAAAGCTAGTAATTCTGGATGTGAAAGCTTAAAGATACTCAAAATTAATTAATTTATTTGCATAATTCTAAGTTAACCACGGGGCAGACAACTTTAACCTTGTGATCCCCACAAATCAGAGTTTCTGAGGCAGCTTTAAATTGGGATTGTTCTAAATGGACATTCATATGTTCCATCTTTTTCCATCCATGAGGATCAATTTCAGAGCAGAAGATATGCTTCCTTTTCCTCAGACTAAATATCAATTTCTTCTGTAGTTAGAGAAAAATACAACTCCCCACAAGAGAAAAAGAGAAAGAAAACCCTGACCCAGGGATCAGGTTCACTTTTTATGGCATGTTTGTCAAACATGCCTCTAAACAATTTCCTGTGTCTCAGTGGAACTTCTACTTGAAGGCTTTGCTAAATTTGTGGATTAAGTAGAAAAGCCCTTCACAAACACCAAAAGTATCTCAGAAGCCATAACATTTACATTAAGAGAAGCATATAAAATGAGATGTGATACTCAGTGACTTACAGCAGCACCAGCCTCTCCAGATGGACCTTTCTCACCAGCAAAACCAGGTGGGCCAGCAATACCTTGTTCACCAGTGCGGCCGACTGGTCCAACATCACCACGCAGACCTCGAGGACCATCTTTGCCAGCTGGGCCAGGAGGACCAGGGGGACCAGTGATGCCCTAGGATTGAGTATGAATATGATACCATTACAATATTGACCTGGGGATAACACAGATAAAATTCATTTTAAGTCCATGTAAAAAAATAGTCCCTTGCAATAAACAGGTTATCAGCTGCTCCAAAGCAGCAACTTCTACTGCTTTGTTAGCAGTGGAAAGCTGGAAGCAGTAGAATTATTGAAGTGATTTTTTTTTTTTTTTTTTTACTCTGGGCAGGTGAAAGTGGCAAAATTTGGTGGGAAAATATAGATCTGTCTCTCTTTGGAGACATTAATTGCAACTATAAAATCTATGAGAAAAAAACCCCCAGTCTCTTCCAATTCAAGAGGATTATTTGCTTTGGATACTGGGATTTAAAATTTATTTAAATCTAGGGCATCTGAGAAAAGAAGTGCCTTTTGGTAAAGGCTGGAAACACCTTTGAAAAGAAAAACTACAAATGTCAACCTGGAATGAGAATTTCTTGCTGAAAAATAAAAAAGATTCACATTCTAAAACACGATGAGAGTTTGCCCTGCTCAAGACAGGGGCTAGAACTGCAGGTACTTTAGGAAATGTGGACATACGATAACCTTAACATTCTTCTGCAGATTGGACATGACCTTCTTATTCCACCCCATCATGAGTAATTGCATAGCCATTGATTTGAACAACAGCAAAGAAACACAGATTTCTGGAAATGGTTGGGTACTTCAACATAGGGATGCTTGATGGATTACAAAAAACTCACAAATTAAATGCATAGGTTGTATTCTGGGAGTTTGAACAGTTCAATTTTTTCTTATCCAATCCTATAAGGATCTGAGGTGATTCCAGTGCAATTACAATTCATATCAATGGAACAGAAGTTAGGATTATCCCTAAGCAAAGTAACTTCTGACTTTTCTCCCATTAGAACTTCTTTAGTTCCTTCATTACTTACAGCAGGGCCAGGAGGACCAACTCTTCCAGCAGCACCAGGGAAACCAGTCATGCCCTAAAAACAAAATTGAAAACGAAGATTAGGTTTAAAGGAAACAACTTCATGAAAAGCAACAATGTCAGTACTAAAAGCCTGAAGACTTACAGGAGGACCAGCATCACCACGAGGGCCAGCAGGACCAGCAGCACCAGCAGGACCCTAAGTAGGAAGGATTAAAAAAGAGAGATGGATCAAGCAAAGACAATTAATGCTCCCTATTTAGAATAAGGGCTAAGTCTCACTATTGTGAAAGCTAAGGGTGATTTTTACACCAGCGGAAGGAGGACTGGGCCCAAAACCATGCTGCCTATCCTGATAATAGGGTATTAAATTCTCACAGACATTTTAAATTGGTATCATAAGGCCTGAGAAAAGTTGCATAAGGCATTTATGATTCAAAATAATTTCCTAGCAAATGTTACGTGCATCTAAACAAATCTGGAAGTCAAAAGGTGAAAGCAAGACAAAATCATCAAGCCCTCTGTTTGTACTTTGTGACTAATTCAGCCACATAGTGCAAGGGCCTGATATTGGTCTATTAAAATCATGCAATAAGTAACCCAAGCCATGTTATCCTGCAACACTTGGTGGTATTTGAAGTACGTGGGTCTGACTTTCTGCATCATTTCAACCAGTTCCCCAACAATGGGCTATGTGCATGTGAAGCAGCATACAGCTTTGGGCTATAAAGGTGTCAGCACATGAAAAGCCTGTCTGTAAATGGGTGCATGGACAAATCTGCACACATGCATCTGGATGACTGAGTCTGAAAATCAGACTGTGACAGCACAGCCCATCTTTGGGAGAAAAGTATCAACGTCCTCGGCTCAGAACTTACCCACAATCACCCCCTGAATGGTCCAAGATAGAGTGATTTTGCTGATCTTCAGAGCAAGTTGAAAATTAGTTATTATTTTCTCTTCATTTCAGTTCCAGACTCACGATCTGAGCCCACATAAATAGATTGATAAAATTTACATAATGTGTGAAAATCAGCATGGTAACTTTCCTCACAGCCTAGTTTGAAGTTTTGTTTCTTTCTTTCATTACCTTTTCAGAATTCAAGGCTTTCAGGATAATGGATTGCTTGCATGGCACAGTTAAGAACTGTGCATTTCACAAAGACACAATTCACTTACTGGTGGTCCAGAAGCACCCATTGGGCCAATGGCACCTGTTGGTCCACTTTCACCCTTAGGTCCTTTGGGCCCACGCTCGCCTTTAGCACCAGGCTGACCAGCTGCACCCTATGGGCAGAAAAACAGACAAAATGAGATTTGTGAAAATCTTGCAAAGGAAACAGAGGAAGGTTATGGCATCAATATGAAGAGAGTACAAACAAAACTCACAGGGGGTCCAGCAAATCCACTGGGACCTACAGGACCGGGCTCACCACGTTCACCCTAGAGAGAGGACAAAGAAGAGAGGACTGGTTGGAATGGTCTTTAAAAGGGCAATTTTCTGAACATCATGTCTTTGACACAGGAATAATTGTAGAAATTGCTACTTACAGGGATACCACGGGCACCGGCAGGACCAGCAGGACCAGCAGGACCTCCTTCTCCCTAAAAGACAGCCAAAACCATTTTGACAACTGAGAAATGGCATTACTGTAGTCAGAACAGGAATGATCTTGTGGTACAGACACATATGCCGTCTCCTTGGGTCTCCAGTGGAGAGGATGTTACTGAAAATGCTTCTGGTTCTGATCCACCCTGTATTAATAATTTCCAATGGTTCTCAGGCAGCATAAAGAATCATTCTGAGCTAACTTGTGGTTATTCATCGCTGTATCAAAATCTCCTCTCACAGTATGAGGAGGATTGTGGAGTTTAACCTCAACTGGGAAAAATTCAGCCAAAGTCTGAATCAGAATCTTCTCCACATATAACCCACTGCCATGTAGATGTGCATCCTCTTCCCTGCCCTCTTAGAAAAAGGTTTGGGGTCCCATGGTAAGCTTCACTGAATAGTCCCAACAGCCCTTGCTCCCTGAATCTGAAAAACTTAAAAAATTTGTGCACACTAGAAAGATGGAACTGGTTCTTATGGAACTCATCTTTAATATTCATGTGTGAGTAAACTGTATCAACAAGGCATTTTTTCATTCAAAGAGCAGACTTACCCGATCACCAGCACCACCAGCAGGGCCAGGAGCACCAATGGCACCAGGGAGACCCTACAGGTCAAGAGACAGGACACAGTTTCAAACAAAATGTAAGTAGGACCAACTACTTTAAATAAGCTTTCTCTTTCCTCTTGGAGAAAGGTGTGTAACTAACTTTCTTTCAGATGTTCTCAATATAAAGGACATATGGTTTTATAAAACAAAATCTATTCTGTTATTTTCCTTCCAAAAGTATGAATTCTAAGAAAGGCACCTGAAATCTCAAATTAAGGATAGTTTTGTGTAAGTTTGCAGGCTGCCTTTAAAATCAGATGTCGGGGCTGAGCCCATGAAATTAAAGAGGATACTGTCACACTGAAGAGCTGTACGATGTCTGTGCAATACTCTGCTCGTGTAATTTCTCTGCTTAGATGCATGAGAAGTGATCACTTTTCTCTCTCTCTCCCCCTGAACTCAATCATCCTTGGACAAGGGGCAACAAAATTACATTGATTTGTATCAAAAATGAGCAGATATAAGCAGTAATGCAATACAGTGAGAAATGCAAGTCCTGAACATCCTTCTCAGTTATTTAAGTTCTGAGGTGTAGCAAGGCAAAAAATCAAGTAGAACTATAAGATACTTACACGAGCACCATCTCTTCCTGTTGCACCCATATCACCTCTCAGACCTGGGGCACCCTGGAACACACAGTGGGAAACATTATATTGGTAATGAACACAATAGTTTGTATGAAAGAAGTCTTGAGCTGTTTGCTGGGAATCTGTACATTACTTAGACATCATACAAAAAGCTGATCATGCTAGGTTTTCTGGAGAAACGAACTTTGATTATTATTTCATTCTTATTGCTGAGCAGGTACTGCCTTGCAAAGTGAATGTTTGCAAAGAGGACTGATGTGCTTTTCAGAATAAACCTGCTTCTTTCATGGGAAACCTACTTGGTTTCTCCCAGGTCCCAAGAATTTTGAATGGAATTAGAAATTGAAAACTATGTCCATGTATATTACAAATAACGAATATAAATTCCCCTCAAAATCTCTTGTCTTTTGGTCAAGAGAGATCCATCTTTAAAAATTCTTCTGGATATTCATATTATACTTTCTATATGAAGCAAGGAAACAGCTCTGAAAAACAATGATGTCATATGGGCGGACACACAAAATGCCATATGTTTCATATAACAAAAAGTTATTTTCAGGCCATCACTGGAGTCAAGAAATCAGATCAGCACTCTGTTCTCTCTCTTCTTTTTCTTAATACAGCCTAGTGTTCTGCATTAATCTGCATGTCAATACATAGTGGTTTTTAAAAAGTTTTAGGATAGTACCTTAGAAAAGACTGTCAGCCTGTTAGACCAACAAAACCTCTACTTGCTGACTATTGAACAATACAGTTTCACAGTACATAAAAGTCACACTGGGGACCGGCAGGTTTTCCCAAGTTAATGAGATTTAGGCATCTCAAACCTGCGCATGCAGTAACAAAGCAGATGTCCACCTTACCTTTTCACCCTTGCCTCCTGGAACACCAGCAACACCTCTCTCTCCTGGGATTCCACCAGGGCCAGCAGGACCAGGAGCACCAGCAGCACCGACATTGCCAGGCTCACCCTAGCAGCAACAGCATATCATGTCAGTCAGGGTCAAGTCACTCACACAATTTGGAACAAAATCATCATCACTATTCTGCCCATCATTCTGCTTGGTTGTAAACACTGTGAGTAGTAACATTTTTGTCTTGAGCTATTGTACGTGTTTTACTTTTCCAGCTAGTGAAGATGCTAGATGTGAACACTCACTCTGATTCTGTGGGCTCCTGAGGTTTAAGGTCCATGTTCCAAACTAAATTTCTGTAGAAAGACTACCCATGAAAGTCCAGAGAACTAGGACCCAGATTCACTTAGCATCAAGCCGACATCATCATTTGTTAGATGATCACTTATTATTGCCCTAATGTTTGGGGGAAAATATTGCTTACTAGACACAAGAGCTTCCTGTGTACAAGTAGAAAAGAATATAGGTATAAATAGAAGTCAGCATGAATTTTGGTCAGAATCTCAGATCCTATCTCCAAACAGAATAACAGCATACCAAGCTGACAACCTGTATTCAAACTGACTTCCCCTCCCATCTTCTATGTCACTAAACAGAAACCCATTTAATATTAGCGTGGACTAGCTGGGATGGAACTTTACCACTTGGAGAGAGGTTTTGGATTGCGTTCATCAGGAATTCAACAGTAAGGCAATGGAAGCTGGAAAAGACATACCTTGTTACCATCGGGGCCTGGGGGGCCAGAGGGACCACGGCTTCCAATGGGACCAGCAGGACCAACAGCACCGCTCTCACCGGGAGGACCACGTTCACCCTACAGGAGACAGTCTGATCTGAGTGCTTCCTTCAATCGTTCTGTAGCTGAAAGCACTGGCTAGGAGCAATGACAGTGTGACACATTTTTATCTGAACAAACCTTTAATTGGAATTGTGCAGCTATTAACTAAATTGGTCAGAAGAACTGGCTCTAGCTTTTGACACAAAAATATCAAAATGAAGTAATAAAGTCTTGCATCATGATAACAGCTGACAGCTAAAGTATGAATACTTCTTGAACATGGATTTTGGCTACAGTGCTTGTTCTGTTAACAGTGTCTGGCATTCTACTGTCAAATGGAGATTCTACTTTAGAAAAAATAATGGACTCTAGTGAAATTAAAGGGATAGTAATTGGCAAACAATGATTTTTACAGTGGAAAATGCCTGGTGAATACTGGCGAATAAAAGTAACATCTGAAGCCTACTAAGGTGACCTGTACATTATAATAGGTATAAGGATAAATTCTGAATCATAGATCTGGAGACACGGAAGTAGCCAGAAACTCAATTTAAATGCACAGTAGATCTATCAAAGATAGAAACACCAGCTTTACTAAAGATATCTCAAATTATCTCAGTGTGAACAATCTGGATGTCGGTGAATAATCTGATAAGGTATAATGGAGATTTTTAGCTATGCTGGAGAATCTGGAATTTTGTATAAGATTTATAATGTGGTCAAAGAACTGACTCAAGGGGAGAAAGCACCAACGATATAGAAGATTAACTTATCTTGTAGAGATGTTCCTCAATTAATATTTTTTTCATACATTTTGTTAATTACAGAGATGCAGAAAAAGAAGAAATATGCAGGTATCACAGAGGTGGAAGCATTTGTCAACAGGAGAAAGGATTGGCATACCACACAGGAAGAAGTAATAACCTGCTAGATGGCTGTCACAGCAAAGGGATAAAATTCAAGAGTGTGAGTACCAGGCCATTTATTTAGGCACCAAAACTGAGAATTCTGCCACAAAGGGAGGTTTCAATGCTGAAAATGACTGAAAGGGAAAGGTAATAGCCAACAATATGATGCAGACATGAAAAAAGAAAATGTGATCTGGCACAAGCAGTGGGGTATTTTTAGGAAGTGCTAGTTTTGTGTATAAAGCATCAGTAAGACGTAATTTGGAATACTGGATGAAATACACACGGGGCTGGGGATGTGAGTCTTAGGGCAAGCTAGAGCACAGGCAAATAACTGCTACTGCTGTGACAAAGGGAACTTGGCTTGGATACACTGGCAAAATGAGAGTTTAGAGCAGATACGGTTACTGACACAGACTCGGGGCACTAAAACATAGGGAGGAAAAGTGCGGTTTAAACTGATTGACGTAACTTGTAAGAGTGAATGGGAATATTTGTCATTGGACACATTTAGTTTGGAAGTCAGAAGAAAAGAAGAAGCAACAGAAGTAGGTTAAATATCAACCTCTCTATAGGTGGATTTGGAAATCAAATAATTAATTGAGCATTGTTTATAAACTACTCCTTGCTCTACATAAATGGGATCATACCTGCCATGCAGGAAGGCCTCTACAGAAAGCTCTTTGAAGGTGTTTATTGACAGTTCAGGATTAAAGGGAAGTGGGAGGCAATACCTTTTAATGACTATTCCAGGTTCTGAATTCAGCCCACTATTTATTCAAGGACAGTACTGGGGAGGGAGGAGCTGCCTAGCAAGGGATAGTAAAACTGAAATGGTCAGGCTGAGAAGGCCTGCACACAGGCACTGCAGATGAAAATTCTCATATTCATCAGGCCTCAGTGTAACACTGTAGGATCAGTCCTTCATCATCCACAGTCTCATTGGAAGGTTAATACAGGACATCATTATTTGGGTAATATTCATACTGCTTATACAGAAGTTTACTAACATGGGCAACTGTGTTAGTCCTAACTCAAATACCCTGACACCTGCAAAGAGCAGAGAATATTATCCTTCATTCCTGGGAGTCTGCTGCAATGCACTATTCTGTAACAGAGAAGAGCTTTTTTGCCTTGAGGAACCTGGAAATGTATATAGCTACTATTATTACTGAACACATTATTAAGACAGTCTGTACCAGATTTCATATTAATTACTCACTCTTGGGCCAGCAGGACCAGGGACACCAAATTCACCATGAAGACCCTAGAAGAGAGTAGATACAGTGGTAAAGTTCATTTCTAAAGGAAACTTACTTGCTTAAATTGTACTTTGTTTCTTAGCAACAAATGGAAATTTTCAAATTGCAGCAGCATATTGAAAAGTTTCAGACAAATTTTCAGACAGTCTATTACATACATAGAAATAACCTCTTTTCATCCAGCTGCACAGTATCTCAAGGTACACATTAGATAGTATTTTTTCATCTGAAGAGTTTGTTATTAAATTACAAGCTCTTTTTTTCAGGTATGTGCAATGTAAACTCTTTCACAGGGACACAGATGTAACTATAAATGTTAGAGGTGATTATGACACATAGGATGCTCGATTTGCAGATTACATCACACACTAACTCTGCAGCAGCTAGAGCATGAATTACAACTGAACTACCTCAGTTGGATGCCATTGTAAATTCACTGAAATCAAACTGAGGTGCAAAACCATAATTGAAGTAATGCAGGTTAGATTGAACCTTGAAGATTTCTAAAGCAATGTGAAGTAAAATATTTTTCGTGTACTGTCTCTTCTGGGAGAAGAATCATATTTTATTTCTACAAGGCCCAAAAAGCAAAGGACTGTCTTTGTTCTGTTTCATACCAAAGCTTTGAAAAAGGAAGTATGATACAAGTTCCAGTGCAAAAGGGACTATTAAAAGTTTGCATGTTACCCTGATTGCTTTGTTTTGGCAAATAGATTCAACAGGCTCTTGCTTCACCACGTGTGCCACTGCAAACACAGCCCTCATGCAATGCCTGCCCCATCCCTGGAATGCTGTGTGTGTCACTCACCCTCTCGCCTGGTTTGCCAGCCTCACCAGCGGGGCCCGAGGGACCTGGCAGACCCTGAGTGTAAAGAAATGAGAATACAAATCCAGTTAAGGCAGAAGCTCTTCATGCTTTGGGAACCATAGGTAAGACTGAACAGAGCACATCGTTACTTACCTGGAAGCCAGGAGGGCCAGCAGGACCTGTTTCACCCTTTCCACCTTGGTTGCCCTGGACGGAATGAAAAACAAGTGATTAACTTGGAAGAAGAAATACAGGAAAGTGGATTTAAAAATGGGAAGTCCCATTAATGAAAAGTAAATCACAAAGTGGATTTGTGTGGAGGCTGTTACTTACAGTGACTCCAGGAGGACCTTGAGCACCGTTGTTTCCCTCTGGACCAGGAGCACCCTATATATGTTCAAGTAGAAAGCTGTTATCAAAGTTTTGATTTGATATGAATAACATCTCTAAATGATTATGTGCCAAAACCAAAGGTCTCTGACTGTGTATTTTGAACTTAACCATTTACTTGCAAGAACTTCACAGCCAGAGGTACTAAAAGATGCTTAAAGTTTAAAATTCTCATTATTGTTTTAGTTATTGCAGCACATTCATCCTTAAAGAAACTTCTTTTGGAATTCCAGAATATAGAAATCTTGCTGATAGCATTTTCCCCACAGCAGACTGGTTTTTGGGTCCCTTAAATGGAAGAATTAGTAAGTTTTGACTATCAGTAAAAAGCTGGAGATTTACAGGATTAATTAGAAACCCTACACTCTGCTCTAAGAATTAAAGACAGGGAGTGCTATTTTTTTCCTCTTCATAAGATAATATCCCATGATTAATTACCCAATTAATACCCGAGAAGGGGAGCTTTCATTTATCCATTAAGTAATAGCCCCCACTGACATGAAGCTAAAATGAATGCATTCCCAAGGGCTTTTCTAATTTCATCATCTATTCATGCTTGCACAAGCCAATGCTATCTTATTACAGAGGTTTGGAAAATCTACTTTTTTTTTTCCTCTCTGGAAGGTGCTAAAGAAAACATATCCACATACCCGTGGGCCAGCAAGACCAACATTGCCTTTTTCACCAGGTTTGCCAGGTTCACCCTGAAGTTGAAAGAAAAAGATATAAAAGTTAACCGAGACTTCATATTAGATTCAGTTTAAACTACTAGGCAGAGACTTATACTCTCATTGCCAGAAGATTCACTGTAATTATTTCTTTAATCCCAATTAAAACACACACAAGCTCCATCTGTCTTTTTGGATCACTTAGATTAGCTCAAAAATACATGTCTTTTCTTTTCAAAACTCTATGCCTTTATGTTTTGAGATTATAATTCATGGCACTCTGCATAGTATCCTATGCAATGCACTCTGTATACGTTGGCATGTGTGTGTATGTACAGCAACACCCAAATCCAGGACATAATTGCTATCTGTGGCCTCTGTGGGAGTGTAAATAACCCCACTGAAGTCACTGGTAGCTTTTCTTCTAAGCTGAGTGAGCTTTGGACAGTGCTCCATAAATAACAGTCCTCTGGAACTGGTTTAATGGCTAAACTTGACAGAATTTTTACTGATGTGAATATACAGAAATGATAAAATGGACATGCTGAAATCATAAAATAGACATATATTATTCTAATCACTTCAATGTCAAAATATCCCTAAGCTAAGAAAATTGCTTTTTCATTTCTTTAACCGTATTTTAGATAGCTGGAAAATAATTTAAAACAGAACTCTTGAATGTAAGTGGATGCCATCCAATGAGCAGCACAGGAGGATACAGGGAGACGTGTTGGATTAATGATAGAGTTGAGAACCTACAGATTAGACTGGAAATACCTTCATAGTAATAAAAACTTTCTGTACTGTACTTACAGTGGGACCTTTTGGTCCAGGGAATCCAATGTTGCCAGGCTCACCTCTATTACCAGCTGGACCAATTGGCCCAACCCTACCATCTGCTCCAGGGAAACCCTAGAAAAAGAAATCATGCTATTAAATGGCTGAGGTAATTTGAGTTCAGCTTTAGGAGAAATATGTCAGGAAGCAAATGCCATTTAACTTTTCACCGTTGTTGATACATCACATGCTCATGCATCCCTCCCTTTCTCTCCTTTTTGTGGAACTCTGAATTTCCCCTTCCAGGAAACAAGCCTGATCTGAGACCCACAGAAATTAATGGAAAGCTTCACACTGATCTTCTGAGTAATACAATAGAAAATCTTGCTGGTTTTACAGAGTTGTGTTAGAGCTCAGTGCTGAGATGTCTGCTTTATACAACTGTACTTCATTCTTTCACATGCAAAGGGGGAACAGAATAAAAAGCAAGGTACTTACAACGGGACCTTCCTTGCCAGCAGGGCCCGGGCTTCCAGGCTGACCTGGGAGACCCTGAGAAAAGAAAAGTTTCATGCTTTTAGAAGGAAACCAACTCACCCAACACATAACCAGCATTTTTTTTACATGCACACACACAGAGGTGCCAAGTTATCAATGTACTGTTTAAACAGGACTGTAGGTGCTATCACATTTCCACCTGAAGCACACTGATTGTCAATTTGGTGGTGTGTGCTCCCATGCCAGGTGAAAAATCAGTCTAGGGAATATACCTGTTTTACTCAGAGAAACTAATTTAGGCTCTGCTTTGGAGGACAGTGAGTTTCAATGTTTGCAGATGCCTAATATTCACACGTGCATTGCAAACTTTCACTTCACAGGTTAGGGGAGGGAGAGAAAGAATAAGGAGTATAACTGTAATGACATGATCATAATCTGGCTGCAGCCAACACCACAAAAAGTGAATGGCTGTTTTCAGTGAAATCATTTGCAAAATAAAAAAAAAAAAAATTGAGATCAGCTCACATCATTTTAGAAGGGCTTGCTTTCCTTTGAGTTAATGAATTCAAAGGACGCACACACCTCAATTGTGATCACAATGATCACATTCTGTAAATAATCACAAGTGGAAACCCCTTACAGAAGTCAATGCAGTATCCAGTACAAGAGGACAGTGCTCCATCCCAAGGCAATCAAATGCTACCAGAACAAAAGTGAACTAACTTCAGTAAACATTTTGATGCTTCTTAATCATTCCTAATGGGGTTTTTTCAATTGAGCGGTGGAAGTGCCCTAATTGTGGTTAGCACATGCTGAATTTTTGCAATTGGATTTCTGTATAATTTTGTCCATTAATTGTAAGTAATTTTCTTTTTATGTAGTTCAAACTTATACCACAGAGTTCAAACTTACTCTTGGACCCATAAGACCAGGCTCACCAGGACGGCCAGCATCACCATTAGGACCCTTAGCACCAACAGGACCACTAGGACCACGGTTACCAGCAGGTCCCTACAAAAAGAAAGAAATAAAATTAGGCAGAGGTAGCAAAAGCATCACAAATCTGTATATAAAAGGTGGTTCAGAAATAGTGACCCAGACAAAAGTCTTACCATGACACCAGCTCTGCCATCAGCTCCAGGGAGACCACGAGATCCAGGTACACCCTGCAAGTCAACACAAAAAAATCAAGAAAGGGAAAGAAATAAATCTGTTCCTATGAGGTGGACAGTGCTTGCTAGATTTCAGTCTTCCAAGCAGGTCCGCTGAATTTGAGCTAAGTGCAGCTTTAAGCACACACACCTCACTGTAAACAGGTTGTGAAAAATCTCTCTCACTTCCTGTAGATTTCTTTAAGTTCTAATTGTTTGTATCATTTTCAATGTTCATTCTAACTAACAGTGGCTCTAGCCAGCAGCTAGAATCCCACAACCTGGCCCACACAGTTCCACATTCCCTGTAGAGAGTTATTGACTCTGAATTCTTTATCTCTGCCAAAAAAAAATCTGGGGGAAGCACTGCCATTTTTCGTACTATTTTCCTGTGAATTCTTTTCCTTCACAAAGCTACATGCCTCCTGAAGTTCATGGAGTGGCTTTCTCACCCAGTGAAAAGTTTACTAAGGCATCAAAGGCACCCTTGAAAACACTGAATTGAAAGCTTTTGCCCCCCACTATGGGTGAGCCTATTACTTTTAAGAGTAATCAAAAGATAATTCACTAAATATTACACAGTGGACAAATCAAAGCAATCTCTAAATACTTCAGGGATAAGATGGTAAATAAGCATTAATGCAAAGCAAAAATAGGTTTGGTCCCAACTAATCAAAAGGATCAGAACTGAAAATTAGCACTGCTTAGCAGCATTAATGTAAATTTAATTACTCATGATAATTTAATTTGCCTGTGGGACTCTAGATTGATTTCCACTTTCCTTTTTGCTTCTACTTCTGGAACATGAAAAGAAAACCTACTCTCAGACCAGCAGGGCCTGGGGGACCAGCAGAGCCAGGTTCACCAGGGCTGCCTCTCTTGCCTTCCTCACCACTAGGGCCAGGAGGGCCAGCAGGTCCAGCAGCACCCTATTTTGGACAAACAGAGAAAAAGAAGAAATCAGATGCTGTGTTGCAGATATTATCAGGCTTTTGAAAAAACCTTCACATTTTGCCATACTTACAGGCTCACCCTTCATACCACTTTCTCCCTTGGCACCGGCAGGGCCTGGTTCACCCTAGGGTCCGAAACAAAAAGAGATGACAGAATTAGGCAAAAATTAGTCCAAAAATCTCTCTTCTACCTGGAGAGCTTACTCATAAATCAAAAATGTCTTTTATCATCCAATGCCATGCCTCCCTCTATTGTGAAACTGGTCAATGAGCATGACTGTAGTTTTGGCTTAAAAGACACAAAACCAAACATGTTAAAGATGCTTAGAAGTGACAGCATTGAACTATGACACATTTAGGGCTGGTTCCTCTACTGAGGATACCCACTGAGGACCTAGTTGTGAGACTGCTGCCACATCTCTCTCAATACTATCAGCATGGATAGAGCTTCACAGTGACATAATATTCTGAGCTGGAAGGGACCCACAAGGATCATTGAGTCCAACTACTCCTTGTACTCGAAGGGAGTGCAAAGTGAACCTTTACAGTCTCAGCATCTAAAGCAAGTAATGAGACACAGAAATTAACCACAACGGTCAATTATAGTGCAGCAAGAAAAAACTGTCTGCATTGTAACAAAAAGGTATCCAGAGGAGATCTTTTACAACTGTGGACACTGTGTCCAGTTTTCAAATGAAGACATGCAATATAGGAGGTCACTTACAACAAGTCCTCTAGCACCACTAGGACCAGCAGGGCCAGGAGGACCAAGAATACCACGGGGACCGGGCAGACCAGGAGCACCAGCAACACCAGGAAGACCCTGTCCAACAGAGGAGAAAAAAGATATTACGAACCCATCGTCTTTTCTGCTGCATTAACTGAATTGGGGTTTTTTTAGAGCAAACAAGTGTGAGTTTAGTTGTACTTACAGCTGCACCTTTAGCCCCTGGGAGACCATTAGCACCAGGATTGCCCTGTTAAAAAAGGTAACAATACTGGTTAATTCAGAATCAAAAGTGCACACATCTGAAAACAGATAAAGTCTGTCAAGTTACTCACTGGAGGGCCAACAGGACCACTGGAACCAGGAAGTCCAATCTCTCCTCTTGGACCAGCAGGACCACTAGGACCAACATTACCAGCAGGTCCGATTTCACCCTTTTGGAGAGAAGGACAGAACCCTCTATCAGTGTACACAGCGTTATGGCAATAGTGAAGCAATCCTATATCAGCCTGGCATGAAGATAATCATATTTGGATATTCCCACTTCAGAGGCCAGGAAACCAAGCAGCTGAGAGCTTTTAATGGATTTGAAAGGCACTCAAGTTGGGATGTCTAGCTTAGATTAGCTTCATCTAAGCTAATGGCTAAGACAGGAAAAACGGATTCTTACCCAGAAGGCTGACCAAAAAAATCAGAATTAGAATTCCAGTCTCCTTTACACCCATGTACCTCCAGAATCGGCCTGAGGTGCCACAGTACATGAGACCTAATTGACCATTATCTTGCACTTCCAGATGCCATTTGCACAGATGCAAAATTATGCCTGATCAAAGTGCTGTGGGATAGCGTTCACAGTGGAGTGAATGACAGAAAAAAGGTTCTCGCTATTATTTTCAGAAGGTTGTATTCCCTAAGTCCACTACAAGAACATGAATATAACGACAAGTTCTCTTCAGCAGTTCAGTCAGAGTTCACCCTGGATGTGTAGACAGCCTTCTCTTGAAACTACATGCTATAACCACGCTTACATCTGCATTAGAGAAGACTTAACGGTTTACAAAAGTCTTGCCTTTTGACAAGGATAACCAGAATGGGATCTCAATTTTTTTTCATCTTCCCTGCACTCAAAATGTAAGGGTCTAGAAAACAATACTTTATTTTCTTCTAAAAGTGGATTAAGTTTGGTCTGTAACACTGAATGACATGGATTTTGTGGCAAATGGTCAGCAAAATTTGTAATTGCAGTATATGCAATACTCTTTCCTCAAATTCTCTGTCCTTCCTCGGACACTCAAAATATTGAGGCTCTTACCCGGGTAAAAAATGGTAAGATTTGAGCAATAAAGTGAATGATATAAATTATAGTCCGCAAGAGGAAATGGTACTGCCCTAAACCTGAAAAAATTTTAATGCAATTTCTGCACTGTAATTTCAAGGACTTAGAGTGGAAGCAGCCCAATACCCAAATGCAGCTTTTTGGTCCTCCACTATTTCTGTAAAGTGATGTTAACTGCTGCCTTGCTTATTGTCTCGGGATGACATGTCACCCTTGGAAGGTGCATATAAGTGCACCACATAGGAAGCAGTAAAAGGGTTGTATGTCTTCTTAAACCTGCCCAGCATTAATCTTCAACTGTGAAGTAAATGCTGTATTTTAAATTAACATTCATATCTGATGTTCTCCAAATACAGATCAGGATGAGGATGAATCCCTAGAGTAACTGATAAGAAAGCACTCTTAGTTCATAGAGGGTGGGGGTTTTTGCTGCCTAGAAACTCTGGTTAGTGCAATTCACCTTCACTGTCAAATGCACCAGTAGAAGCAGATGTTCATACCTTAGCACCAGGAGCACCTGGGAAGCCTGGAGGACCAGCAGCACCAATAGGGCCCTGGGAAATGAAAGGGAAGCAGTTGTGCACAGGTATTCAGTGACAACAGAAACATCTCGCCTATTGAAGTAAACAGGTTTAAGAAATGCACATTTACTTATTCCACACATGACCACCTCAGAATACCAGCTGTCTTTTGCAGTTCCAAACTGACAGATTTGGTTCACTACAAACAGTTAAAGCCAGGGCAATGCTTAAACAACATTTGCAGTGCAAATTAAGCAAGAATTGGTAAAACCTTGCCTTGAGGCCAAACACCTGAGAAAGAACAAACAGAGGATGAGCAGAGGCAGGCATCTGCAAGGCAAGGTGACTGATTCTACTATGTCTCCCTGTTGCTGTGAGATTTATAATTGCATTTGGACAAAGTTCCAACGTGCCAGACATTACAAGAGAAGATACACTGATGGATTCATAGCCTTTATTTTTTAATGCATAAAATAAAAAAGGATAGTTTTTCTTCAATTATTAATTAAATATCCAACTCATTAATTGATGTTGGGAATTGATATCTACTCTTCTTGTGAGCTAACATCTTTCAATTAGAAATATTTATAATAAAACTGCCTCACAAATCCAAGGTGATAAAACAGGCCAGCTGGTATGACAAAGAGGAATTGGCTTCAGACATTCTACAACCTACTGTGTTACAAAGGGGGTACCTGGAATTGTTGCTGGTTTTGCATAAGCAAAAAAAAGACCAAATGCTCTTTAGGGTATGTTTGAAAGCATAAACTTCCAGAATTTTCATTGCAATGACTTTTTTACATTTTCAATTCCAAGTGGAAAGACGGATAAAACATTATTTCTGTTTTAGTTTTAAAAAAATGAGTGTTACTAACGGCTTTGCCTAATATTTAATGAATCATAACCTAAGTATGTGTAAAATGACTTCAGCCTGGCACAGACACTGGGACATAATGCAACGCTGTGCCCATTGTGAATAACAACCTATGCAATCAGCAGCTTCAGAACATTTTTCCTATAGCAACTCAACTGCCTTCATTCCAAATGTCTTCAGCTAAAATGTTTTGGTTCTACTACACCAGATCTTAGCTGTAAGATCTCTATTTGTCTGCAATTTAAATGCCCAATCACATATTTTTTAAACACTCCACATGGGAGAACTGAAGAGAAATGTGAGCATGGCTGAGGTGTTTGAAGTGACAAGGGGTATTAAAATCAACTTTGGCAAAACAGAACCAAGTACAGCTTCATCACAGACTCAGTTTTTGAAGGTAGGAAGAAAAAAATTATTAACTGTTATTCCTATTGTTCTGGTGTTTTCCTGATTTGTTTTACAGTTTCAAAACTATATCCTTGTACTCATATTTATGTGGCTGAGATAAGTGAGGTTTCCTGAAGTCAGGGGTATATTATGGCAACACTAACTCCTTTTCAATGGACAAATCTGCATTGGATTAGCTCCTATTAGGATAGTTACTGTTTACCAGTCAGATCAGGAGAGAGCTGGATCTTGCTGGCCTTTCACACTAGCTCACAACTCAGGTATCAGTGGTGAATGAAAAAGGTTAGTGCCTGTTAGTCTGACAGGAAAATGCTGCAGGCACAAAGCTATGTCCTGCTGTGCATATATAATTTACAGGATGTATACAATTATAGCCATCTGTAACATGTGCATGGTATGTATCTGTTAAAAAGTAGAAAGTCTCTTTAGTTTTGGGACGAGAACTATTCTGTTAGACTGCTGGAAATGAGAATTCTGTGCATTGGGTGTTTCCCAGTGAAATGTGCTGGGAAACCTCATGAAATCACCAGTGCCAACAAGAGAATATTTGGTTCCTTTGATATGGATGTGTTTAATATAAATCCTGAGGCTCTCATTATATTGTCTGCAAAGGGTTTATGTTTCACTAATTCTCTTTGTAATGGTGTGATAAGCAATAAAGAAACTGTGTTAAAAACATCAACACAATCAACTTCTTACAAGCCCAAGAAATCCTCTAAAAACAGGAAGACAAGCACAAGGCCTAATGTAACCCAGATTGTCAAAAAGCAAGACTGAAACTTACAGCAGGTCCAGTTGGGCCAGTGCTACCATCACTTCCACGAGCACCCTGTGAGGAAAGAACATGACAAATAGTTTGAAAAGAGAACTGAGTATCAGAGAAAGCCACAGTAAATGGTTGGTTCATGATGACAGACAGATGGAAAGCCACTTACAGCTGGTCCAGGGGCACCTACTCTTCCTCTCTCACCAGGGAGACCACGAGCACCCTGAAAGAAAAATTAAATTAACTCATTTATATCTTTTCATTGAACATGGATATATAGATTTTTTTTTCCCCTGCTAAGTCACATTACTATTACATTAGAGTATCTGGGTATCTGGAATGTCAATACTGACAAATATTGAAGAAAATACTGGCTGAACTAAATCTATCAGATTATAATTTCCTGCAGCAGCAGTGAATACTTACAGGTTGTCCTGGGGTGCCATTTTCACCAGGGGCACCAGGCTCTCCCTATGAAGAAGAAAGTTTGGAAGCTTGAGTTACTTAAAGGATGCTTTGGACAGATAGCATAACACTATCAGAGAGATTTTCATCTACTGAATCCCACTGTCTGTGTTTTCTGTAGCACTTTATAGCATAGCACTGTCTGTGTTTCTGCATCAGAGTATACAATCATAGCACATCAAATCCTGAGGGTGCAGAGATTGCAATTGTCCCTGCATATACTGGAACACAGCCAGATGGAATCCTTTTAGATGGGGAGGGCCAGAGAAAGTTGTTTCACTTGCTCAGCTTTCTTTACCCCCTTTCTTTATGCTGACATTTACTCTGTAGTACACACTCAAGAGACTGGACCTGCATAGTCAACTGCCAATCCAGACCAACCAGCAGCTGTTTTTAAGCTAGAGCAGAAGCAGAAGGATGCTTTCTTTTGCCTTAGATTAAGGTGACTGAGTCCTCTCAAATGGCTTAAAATAAAGATCTGCCTCAGGTATTTTTAACTTAAGACCAATAATACTGAGTATTTGAGTAACAGCCATTAATACATGGCTCCTCTCCCTTTAGTATTGTATTCTCAACAGCCTTCTCAACAGGTCTAGGCTGGTCTACAGTGACAAGATTTGTCCTAGAGCACTGCTATCCTGAATATACCCAAATGCATGTAGTCTTAAATGCTGCAAAGAGTGCAAGGTTTTGCCTCCATCACTGCTTTCATCACAGTTACATCATGAACAACCCTGACTTAATATGCTGGTGTTTTCCAGCACTCTTAATAGCAACTGTTCTATCCTTTACTTAATTGCTTTATCTGCTTTAAATCTCCAATGACTGGACAGACTTTGCCATCTAAACTTTTTTCTGAAGGTTAACAACTTGCAGTGATATTGAAAAATGCTGTGTTACAATTAAAAACCCCATAACCAAGTAGTGCTAAGCTCTTAGAAACAAGCAACACGGAGAATGAGTCGTTGAGTTTTTCACTGTTATATTAGAAGTTTGTGAATACAAATCTCCTGTGAATCAGTCAGGATTTCCTACAACACAATGCTGCAATAGTGAATTTTTCAAGAACACTATTAGGCACTGAGGTGGAATAGCAGAAGGAAAAAACTAAAAGAGAGAGTTTACCAGAGATGCTTCTAGACTATATTTCAGAATATATTTTTAAGAGGGTTTTTTTATAAGACTAGTGTTCAAATGTGCACTAATATGAAAATAATGAAAAGAAAAAAGACTGGGAGGATCAAATAGCCTTAACTATTGAAAAGCACTGCATCTATCCAGATTTTTAGCAAAAAGCCTTACACTGACCATGTGTCTCACACAATAGAGTTCTGTAGAAAAATGAGATGTTTTAATTTTAACATGCTTTAAAAAAAACCCCACCCAAATGCAAGATACAGTCCAGAGAAGAGCAGCGATAGCAAAATCAGTCTGAAGTGCTGCTGAATAGGCAACCATTAAGAGCCCAGTTCTGCAGCCTTTATTCACTGAAAGCACTAACTTGCTTACAGCTGGGCTGAGGGCTCAAGAATAAGGCCCCAGGGATGTTTTCTCATGACAAGGTGCGTGTATTTGTTCTACATGGATCAAGTGACTTCTAGATTATTGCAGCTGGGCAATGTTTAATGGCAACATGGAAGACTGATTGGATGGGATTTCACATGTCTTTTGCTAGAAAGAGCTACAAATGCATCCTACATTTTCAGATTTTGTCTTTACCTTGCTGCCAGGAGTACCAGGTTGTCCCTTTTGACCATCCAGACCATTGTGTCCCTAAATTGAGTAGAAAAATAGATATTGATACATATTTTCTCTCAAATGGCTATATACAAATTCTTAGTCTTATAACATACATCCCTCCTCCCACACAAAATTATTTCCTAATATAGTCTTCGGATTTTTCAGAAATAATTAGTCTTTCATATCAGGCGATATTAAAAACTTCACAGAGGTTCATGTGCTCTTCACTTTCAGAGGATTTCCAGGGGTTTTCAGTATGCTGCAGTGTTGTTAGTCTTAAATATTCAGGGAAAAGTATGTATGTACTCACCCTAATTCCCTTAAAGCCAGGCAGACCAGGAGTTCCAGGGAAACCACGAGCACCCTAAAAACACACAGTGCATGAGCGATTGTCTCTCATAGTACACAGTGCAGTTAAAAGGAAAGATGATGAATAAGTCTTTCAATAAAATTAACAAGTAGATTTGGGTCATTATCTTTCAAGAAAGGAAAAGAATCTAGATCCTAACCTCTCAGGACCAGACTTGTTTCAAGACTAACAGTAATCAACCTGATTTTTCTGAACCTCAGAAATTTCATGCATTGCCATGTGATAGCACAGCTGGTTTAACTTTCTATGCCAAGGTGCCTGCTTACCTGCTCCTATTCTTAATTCCTCACTATGCCACTTCTGTTACCCATTGCATTAGCTTTGGTGGGAACAGGGCAGGGAAACAAAACAAAAACATAACTAGGTGATATCCCTGCAGGTGAGGACTGAAATTATATTAATCCATATAAGGAATATTATTAGACTGTTAATGTGGTGAAATTCAGAAAGGCTGTTAGGTTTCATTGATTAGTGAGCTGGTTTGTATTGTATCCAGTGGATCACTACATACCTGAGGGCCAGCAACTCCCCTCTCACCAGGTCTTCCAGGTTTGCCAGGGTGACCCTAAAAATGCAATAAAGATGCACTAAGAAGGAAAGCTTCTTTTATAAAATAGCAACGCAAACCATTAAGAAAAAAGAAAATACATTGACGAGGCTTCTCTTTTTCCATAAATACAGGGAGATTGTTAACTTTCAAGTATTCTTCTCCCTCTATTCAGGAAGTTAAATAATGTATTTGGAGTGGTTTGGAACTTATCCAATTTTCTGTAAATTACCAGCATACTGCATCTCTTGTACCATAAAATAATTATTTCAGGGGCTTATTTATTTAACAATGTAAAAAAATATGGCAAATAGAATGCTTATTTTAACAATAATCTGGTTGTTAGAGTTGAATCACCACCCCAAAAGAGATGAGAAATATTTAATAACCACTTACATCTTCACCAGCCTTTCCTGGAGGACCAGGGGGACCACGAGGACCCTGGGGACCCTGTTAAAAATAAAATGAGTATTACTTAAAGCATCATTCTTCATGTAAGTCTTCCCATTGTTTTCTGACTAGAGTTGGGGTGTAGTTGGAGCCTAATTGATTTTGCACTTCATGATTCCAATTGGAGAGAGCCTGAATCTGTGTTCAGCTCTGTTTCTGTAACAGGACAAAGCAAGAGTAACCAAACATTCAAAGAAGCGCATGTGGATAGGAGAAATGGGCTGAAGCATTACAAGCCTACTTTGGCGTGCTATTCCAGTGTCTGTATGTGAAACCTGTACTTACTGTTTGACCAGGTTCACCAGGCTCACCGGGAAGGCCTTGGAAACCGGGAGGACCCTAGAAAACGAGGGAGATATTGTCAGTTTCCAAACAAGATACTTTGCAATTTTACAGGTATGTCGATGTCAGTAGGAGAGATAAGACTGTACTCACAGGGGGTCCAGATGCTCCAGGTGGGCCTCTGGGTCCCATTAAACCCTAGGGAAGAAAAATCACAAAATCTTTTTAAAAAAGATCACAATTGTATAAACTCACCTGTAACACCAATTCCCAGCATTCCTAAAATACCGGTTAGCATCACAGTTTTCATTGTGCAATGTTCAAATGAAATTAGAGGAAGTTAAGAGATCTGCATGAATTTGCACAGGCATTCCAAGTGCAAACATCTTCTAATGGCAACAGAGCAGCACAGAACCCAGTGCGATGGTTAGGAATGTACCGTCATGGCTGTGAACTTTATGATTAGTCTTCTTAATCTATTCTGGCTTGTTAGCAAGTGAACTGGTTCATTCTTTTGTGAATTCTTCCCTCTATACCCTTCCTGTGCAGAAATGTCCAGAGCTTAAAGACGAGGGTCATAAAGCATTGTGAAAAGCTCTTCTACATACTGTGTATACATCTATTCCCAATAATTAGCTACTTCTACTTAAATATTTCATTGTTTTCTGGTTTTGATTACATTTTCTTCATTTCACTTGCAAAATAAGTCACTAACATACTCTCCTTGACATTATTTAGAATTTACATACATCTTGAAAAAACAGGGTCAGAAAACCACTGCTAAAAAGGAAATTTCGGTAGATTAGTGCTCTCTCTTAACAGTTATCTTAAGGTTTACTAAGCAAGCAAACAATTGCAAACCAAAATTTAAGTTGGACTTCTACAGTCCAAACAAATGATTTAGATGTTTCAACAGAAATCATTATGTTTTAAACTGGTGTTAAAACTTTCTCAAAAGGTCTTTTAGATTTTCTCATTACAAGATTAAAATCATATGCAAACATTTCAATGGCTTATGTAGCTTTCCCATGAGACTGGATACTTTTTATAATGAGGACTAAATGCACATTAATTCCAGGCATTTACTCATGAAAGTTAAAGCAATGTTGCGGATATGAAAATATGCAGTAGTTCTAGGAAAAATAACTGTTTCTAGACAGTCTGAATCATATGTGCTGCATAAATCTTGGTAATTTCTTCACAAATTATATTCTGTAACTATATTTCCCTTCCCAATCTTTCACATATTCTTTGTGAAACTTAAAACTTCCTCACAATAGGTAGATTCTACTGCTGTTTCTGTCAAATGAACCTAACTGGCTCAAAAATTGGAACTTAGACATTGTGACACCTCAAATAAATCCTCATCTACGTTTTCTGATTAATCGTCAGACACTGAGGGCAGAACTTGATTAAAGGTACTCTTATTTTCCTATATTTCATAACTAAATGGATGCCAAAGTATTTTCCAAAATCCATTTAATATCAGAGTATTTTTGGAAGTGGAGCCAAGCACTTGACCAAGAATAACCCTGGCCATCCATCCTGCTGCTCACCCATCAGATTCACTGTCTGTGACGTCAGCGTGTGTGGTGAATTTAACCCATATTCTGCTATCTATGTACACTGAAAATACTTGCTAACATAAGGAAGGGTTAGAAATTCCTATGGAGTGGCAATAGACCCTTTAAATTCCATTCGTTCATAGTATACAGTGAGCTGTATTCTGAGTCCTCCTCAGAATAGCCTTATAGTACCAAGTACTAACATTCAGATGTTGAGAACCGAATGTGGTGGCCCATTTCCTAAAAAATCTGTGCAATCCAAGGATATCAAAAGAGTTGTACAGCCATGGAGGAAAAATCATCACCAACTGGAGCCAAGATGCTGAGTTACTTTTTAGGCCTGTGTCTGCTTTAGAGAGCAGCTTTACAGTTAACCTCATTCATAAAACACAATTTTCTGTCTCAATATGGGTAAAGTAATTCTATACATGTGTTATCTAACATCAGATTATGAGACTGATGCATTGACTCATGAAAGTGTGGTCAACAAACGGAATTAAAGACGAGACCCAGCAGTGCTATATTCGAGATGAATATACAGATCCAAGACCATATTTCAAGTCCTGAGACTATTTAAAACACTTCACATCATCATAAATTAAAGGCTCAGTTTCCAGTCTGAGTCAATATATGATCAAGCCACTAATTTTAACACTATTTTTTTCATTAATACAGCTGAATTAGCGTCAAAAGAAAATCCTAAACACATTATTCATGCGAGTTTATCAAGTGCTATGTCTTATACCTACCATAGGTCCTGGGCCAAAATCTGCTGCTTTAGATGGATCATATTGAGCAGCGAAGTTCTGTGGGTAATAAAAAGGAAATCAAAATATTAAAAATTTTACTTTAAAAAGGATTTTTTATCAACATTCTACATGTAAATATCATCTGATTTGTTATACTTGCTATGGGGTTTGTTAAAGCAGCATACATATAACTCGGTAAATATAGGCCTATTATAAATACATTTCTATTCACTTATTTCCAAAGAGTCTTGACTTTACTGAGAAGGCCCTTTCAAACCTAAATATCTCTGCAGAAGTGATAGAGAGGCATTGCAATAGTGTGAACTGAAAATCAGGAATGTAAATTCAGTGCTCATTTAAAATTGAAAACTTTCTTGAAACTCTCAAATGATTCTGCCTAATTTCCAATGAGGGAAGCTGAGCAAAGCAGTGAAAAAATATGCATAAGTAAAATTCATGTACCAGCCCTGAGTAACTACTGCATGAGCTGGGCCCTTCAGCTTCAGAAACATCTGAGGAGCATGCAGCCTCAGAAACACTGCAACAGATTTTTGATATTTTATCAAAATGGAAAAAGGGTCTCCACAACACAATCAAAACCCCTTCTCTTGCTTGTTTTATTAACATACTAAAATAAGGAAAAGTAATGAAAGCAGTTTGATATTTGCAAACAGCAAAACAAACTATTGCTGCTCACACTGAAGTCAAAAAATAATTCTTCCATGCAGAAGGACTTACTAAACTTGATCAATACCACACTGTCTATGTCTTCTATGCAAGCTAATGACAAGCAAAGAGTTAAATCCAGCATTCTGCAGAGAATACATGATGGACACTTGTGCACAAAGTGTGCACGCAACAGTCCATTTAAGTTCTGCAGTATGAACACGGATAAAAAGAGAAAATTCTAAAGGATGATACTCTACAGAACTTTCAATTGATTTTTAGCTTAAGGAGTTGTCTTCTTCAGCTTATTCCAATACAGCTGCTGTCTCTTGAATCCAACCACAAAGCTTTCTTTTCCCCCTCTACTTAACAGCACTGGTTTCATTTAGTTGATTCCTAAGCCATACACATTATTGCTGTGTAAATTTAGTGCTAAATAACAGGGTCGATTTGCTCTTCTCCCTAAGTCCCTGCTGAATACAGAATCCAAATTTTCCATGGAATATATGCACCCCAAGGAGAGTTTCATTGGAACTGGGACCATCAATTTCTTATGGCTTGCAAGAGAATGTTTCTTCCGCTCTTCAATTCAACAGCGTTTTCCAGCAGATATAAATTTCATCTTGGTCATAAAGCACAGCTTATGAGTTCGGGTAATAGAAAGTTTGGATGCCTTACTCCGCCAAGACCTGGAGGACCAGGGGGCCCTGGAGGACCTGGTAGACCATCTTCACCATCTCTGCCTGGTGGACCTGGCGGACCCTAGAGTCAAAAAGAGAATTGTACAGTGAAAATTAGAAGTGGCTGAAGAAATCTCTGATGTGGTAACTTCACTAACAACCAGGCACCCACAGCACACCCTACAGCAGTGCTATGTATGCAGGGTTAAGCATTTCAACAAATGCTTAACTTGAGAAAATAAGCATAGTCTGATTTTATGTTACCTTGCTACACCTTGTATCAGATACGTACTGGAGCTTCGTATTTGAGAAGATTTATGGGGGCAATATTGGATTTATGCTGCCAAAGCATTATCTCCAAATTGCAAGTTTCATCTTAAGTGACAAACTTTGGACCTATGAACCCCAAGTGACCCATGTGGACCCACACAGCCTGTTAGATCCTGAGAGCCTAAAATTTGACCAACTGAGGATTAGAAAAGGTCAGCCCTACTGATATGAGTTAACACGAATCCAGAGTTAAGTCCAACGCCAGTTTTTAATCAGTATAGACTGTTTGCTGGTACAATTGCAAATCCAATTGAAATTAAGCAGTGCTCCTCTACAGATTTTCGATACTGTCTCTCTGCTACCACTGTCAGAACTTCTTTTACAACAGGTTGAAATCACCTGTGTTCAGTCCAGTAACATTTGTCCTTACATTCTTTCATCCTCAGTACACAAAGGCGGTCAAATTTTGGCATCATGGCAACTGATGTGAGGTATTTAATTTGTTGAGTATTTTGGACCCAGGTCAGTACTAAATGAAATCCATAATAAATGGATTTCTAAAGGAGCAGAATTATGCTTGTTGCCTTCAGAACAAAGAAAGCATCTCATTTCATTAAACGAATTTAGTTAGTGGCAGCCTAAAGCAAATATCCAGTTGACCACACAGATTTAGTCTTCCTAATAGTTTCCATTACATTTTTCAGCATGCTATGATCTTAGAAATCTTCAAGAGCTCCCTCATCAGTACTAAGGCATTTTCATTTTCAGAAAACACAAAAAAAGACACATAACTACACACAACCCAGATAAGTATGTGAAGTTCAGAATACCACTTTACAAAAAGCAGCAATGATGCAGAAGCAAACCGGAAAAGCAGATATCAGCAATATGAATAAACATTACAATTAAATTATTCAACTGTCCTTATTTATGGTTACTTTTACAGTGGAGCCTTTAGCAGTGTAACATCCACTGTGACTAGCAGAAGGTAGATAACAAATGCCCAGCTGCTAAGAAAAGAGCTTTTCCAAAACATCATTGGAGGCACAGATAATGAATAATCTTTAAAATCAATCTATCTATCTATCTATCTATCTATCTATCTATCTATCTAATCTTCAGTCTATTCAGGTGTTATATAGAGAGCTTATCCACACACTATACTGTTCCAAAATGACATCTTTACATGTCAACTTTTCCCTCTGCATTTCTATGCATTATTTCCACTGTGAGCAGCTGGAAAAACATTTTTCAAATCATCACTTGGAGAGCTAGGCTGCCCTATGATCTCAAGCACATCTACTCAGGCACAATGACCACAATTAGGCTGATGAAGTATTGCCAGGGCAGACTTTGGTACACAGGTAACTTGGTTTCTTTTTTAAATGAAATTGTACGTGCAAGCTTCTACGGGTAGAATCATTTAATCTCACAGCAATGCTTAAACTTAGTTTTTTCCTACTGGTCTTCCAACAACTACTGTTCAAAGATCACAAGTAAATGTCAATCTAATTCCTTACCCTTTCTCCCTGTGGCCCTTTGTCTCCTCTAGGGCCCTGCCGGAAGAAAATAACACTTCATGAGTTACTGTGGAAATTTTCCACAACAATACAGCAAAACAGATACATTAAGAATAATTAGTGTACATTAAAAAGGAAAAGAAGGCTGCACATACAGGTCCAACAGCTATTTTCCACAGACAGCATATTTTTGTCCGCAATAACCTACTGGAAATAGATCAGCCACTGCCACTATTGTGTGAATTTAAAAAAAGTGTCACTGCACAGACCACAGAAGTACTTGCAGAGTTGTTTTTTGTTTCTACTAAATAACTAGTTCTAATTTAACTGCAGTGACTTTTAGAAATAACATAGAATCTATTTAGCCTTTTAGACCTGTATGGCTATTGCTGTACTATTCAATCCATGTAAATCTTTCCGAAGAAACTCTATTTTAATAAGAATGATACTTTGATGCCATTTAGGTCTTGGTAGGCTTAGTTCTGCTCATAGGTAAAGCACCTTTAATTCAATATTTGAATTTACCCTGGTGTTAAGATGCTGCATTGATTGTTCTCTCCTTTTTACTACCTATTCATCTCAGCACTACAGCTATTTTCAGAGAACACTGAAAATACTCAATGTAGTAATTTTCCTTTTATCTAATATTCAACAAAATATTAATCTGCTGAAGACTACCTGATATCATCTTCATTTCCACACAAGAAAAATAAAAATGCTTACCTTCCGCCCTGCAGGTGCCTGGAAAAAAATAAAGGAGAGAATTTAAAAAAAAAAAAGTTACAATTTCTGCCAAAATTTTAATCTAAAATAATGCATAAACTTAGGCTCATCTTCTTACATAACTATACTTTTTCCTCAATACAGTATATTTAACTGTGTCCTATGATTTAAAATTACTTTGAAGGCTAGTTACATATAGCAAAGATGCATGTAACTATATTAAAGTGTTGGTTTGAAGACTGACAAATTTATAGCTATTACAGCCTAAAATATTGGAATTTAAAAAAAAAAAAAAAAGTCACACCTGAGCTCTTTCATAATCCTACTGTGCAACGAAATTTAGACTGTAAAACTGGCTCTAAAGTAGAGTCCTCTCCAATCCAAACTGCCAGGTACAATGTCCAAACAGCTCTGCTCCGTTACTTTCTCCGCATGGTCTCCACACCTATGAAGGCAGTCTCTCAAAAAGGCCGTCCCACTTGTGAAATTGGGGTGGGTACCTTTCCAGGCAGTGCCTTCGGGATTTAATCACCACTTTTCCGTGACCATCTTGGGAATGAATGTTAGAAAATAATACTGCCACAAGAAGCGAAGCCTAGCCTGTTAACTGGAGTGTTACATGTTAGATAAAAAAATTATACTGACCTCACTCACATCTGCAAAAAGAAGGGAAAGAAAAAAAGAGAGAATTAGAGCAGGGATTCAAATATTTTACAAGTTTTAAATTTTAAACTTGCTTTCAATTCAAAATTAAATTTGCTGCTTTTAATTCGAAATGCAATTTTGTTGATTTTCTTAATGCAATATACATTTTCTTAATGTAATTTCTTACTTTTAAGATGATTATCTTAGACTGGAAAGACTCACGGGTGAAATTACCATGCATTTCAAATTCAAAGCTGACTTGGTAATGAAATCAAGACAAATAATATGGCTGATACAGTAAAAAGGCAGATAACAACTACGAACCTGCTCTAAATATGTTTAAACATACCTCCATAGAAAAACCCCCACACCTATGTATTATCATATATATGCTCATGCAAGAGATTAATAAACCCAGGCAGGCGGACACATGTGAAGATATTAAATTGCAGGAGCAACCTGAAATTTTAAGATAAATGACCCATTCCCACTTTTTATGGGGAATGGTTCTAGCCAAATATCCCTATTTCCACAATTTCCTGTAAAACTGTGTAAGAGGGAACAGTTTGAAGCTATTAAACACCAAATTGCAAACAACTATCTCTGTACGTTATGTACTTCTAAGTGTGAGTATGCTCATTTTTCATTAGTTGGAGATACCAATTTACTGAGTTTCTTAATTTCAGGGAATTAAACATCTATTTTGGCTTTAACTCATCATAGTAAAAGAGTCTCACATCACATTTAACTGCCAGAAATTTAACATTACCACTAACTAACACGCTGTTGGATGTTTTTCCACAACGTGTCACTTTGGCAATGAATGATCACACTAAATTCGGATGATTCGCGCAGTCCGGAAAAACCTAACAGTGCTGAAACGCTGAAAGCACTGGAATTCCGCGGCAGTACACACGGACTGCCTGTGCTAACCCAACATAAAACTAAAGCCATTACTGCCCCCAGGTGCCGGTGACAATGGCACCCACCCAAACTCCATGCGGGATGCGCGGGGGGGTCGGTTCGGGGACCCCCACAGGAACCGCTCCGTCTCCTTTGCGAAGGCCGGGGTTGGACGGATGTCCCCAGAATGCCCCTCCAGAACGGTCCCGCCGCTGCCCCCCGCCCCGGCGAGGGCGACCCGGGGGCACCTTTCCGGGGCACCTTCCCGGGGCACCTTCCCGGGGACACCTTCCCGGGGGCTCCCAGCGCCAGGAGCGGGCAGCGCGCGGCTGCTCCCTCCCTCCTCCGCCCTGGAACGCGGCCAAACCCTGGGTCAAAGCCACGGTGGCCAGGTGCTCGGGGGGCCCTTCACAGGGCGCTGCCCTGCGGGAAGGCTCCGCTTCGCCCCCAGCCGAGTGGCGGGGCGCGTCTCCCTCCCATCTCAGTGTGTGGGGGGTGTGTGTGTGCGCGCTTCGCTGACTGCGATGAGGGGGCACCAAATCCCCATCCAGCGAGAGGCGGAGAGCTGCACTGCGCCCTCGGGGAGCCGCGCTCCCTTTTCGCACTAGCGCGGAGCACTGTCCCTTCCCTGCCTCCCTCCTCCTGCCCCATACGACC
>VZTA01027664.1:604983-615997 GCA_013398855.1 Mohoua ochrocephala
CGCCCCGCGCGCGGAGCGGGAGCGGGCCCCGCTCGGAGCCCCTCGGAGGGAGGGCAGGGAGGGATGAGACGCTGCTCTCCCGCTCCCCCCGGCTCCCTGCTTCGGAAAGCGCGCCTGAAGTCTCACAAAAGTGCAGCCTGGGTTTTTCCGCTCGCCTCAAGCACTCTCCTCGCAGCCTGCATCTGTATGTCCTCCCAGCATCTGCGCTGGAGATGAGGCTTTGCGTCCTCCTACGAGCCCGTCGGGGAGGGGGGAGAAATTGGCTCTTTTTTTCCCCTTTTTTTCTTTTTTTTGTGACCAGTTCTCAAAAGTAGCTGTGCATGGAGCTCTAATTAGCTTTTACCTCTGTAGATGGNTCTTTTTCTCAGGGAAAGAAAGAATCTAGATTCTGATCTGGGACGTGGCAGTTTGTGAGCTGGTCTCTATCGCTTGGGAAGCGGCAACTCCCCGCAGACTGCCGTGCGTGGGGCGGGCGTCGGGACAAAGCACAGAGCGCAGAGCCGGACAGCCCCCCCTGCCACCACCCCTGCCACAAACAAGCGGAAAGCACTTACGTTGGCCTGTTGCTAGGTATGAAGTTACTGCGAGCAGCAACCAAATCCGTGTATCCACAAAGCTGAGCATGTCTAGTTGCAAGACATGCAGACTCCTTGTGGTGCCGAGTCGGTTGGTTAGCTATCGCCTGTGGGAGGCAGGCATACAGTCTCGAGGAGTAACTCCAACCTTAGCAGAAACCTGCTGCCCGGGACGCTAAATTAACCCAGCCCCGGTCCGCCCTACTTATACCGCAGGAGGGTCCCGGCGCCGCCCCGGCTGTCACGTGCCCCGTGTCTCCAGCCCGCCACAGCAGCCTTGGNGGCAGCGGCGGGGGGGCGGCGACGCTAAATTGGTTCCATGCTTTGAGGACGTGGACACTGAGGCTTTCGGAAGGAAAATCTGACTCCTCGTCTCTTTCTTTTTTTTTTTTTTTCCCTTTTCTTTCCTTTCCCTCAGCCGTCCCACGCCCCTCTCGCCCCGCTTTTCTGGGAGTGCGGCCGGGAGCCTCGCCGGGCAGCCGCCTGGCAGCGCCCCGACGGCGTTCAAAGCGGGAGCTGTCCAGGGCCTGCGGCGCCTCCCGCCCCGCGGGGAAGCGGCCAGGGCAGCCGGGAGGAGGCTGCATCCCAGCTCAGCCTCTCTCTGCAGTCCCACTGCCACCAAAGGCAAAAGGCGACGCTCTCCCCATCCCCTAGCACGACCCCTCTAGCACGGTCACTCCGGTCCCGCGCCCCTGGCCTTTCCCCGCGGACAGCGAGTCTCGGGGACACCGACAGCCCCGCAGCCCGCGGCGGAGCCCGTTCGCGTCCCGGCTGTTCGCTCTCCCCGAGGAAGCATCTCCGGCCAGGGCGCGGGCAGAGCCCTGCCAGTCTCCCCTCCCGGCTTCGCGGCCGCTCGGGCAGTGTGTGCGTGCGAAGGGGGCTCGGGGTGCCCCGCAGCCGCCCCGAGCGCTCTCCGCCTCCCGGCCCGCTGAACGGGACTCTCCGGGCGCAGGGAGGAGGATGGGCACTCCCGGCAGCTCCCCTCCGCGACGGCCACCCGCCCACCCAGCTGAGCGAAAGCTGGCGGGCTTGTTTGCCACGTCTGCCCGGCAGACGGCTTCTCCCTTCCCGGGGGAGGGGGCCGAGGTGGGTGTGAGAGGAGCAGCCCGCGCTGTGCCCCCGAGGGCCGGCGGCGCCGGGCCGCCCCACCGTTCCTCTGCCCCGGGACCGGGGTCGGGGCTGCAGTCACTTGGGGTCGCCCGTCGCGGCCCCCGCGGCTGCGGGGAGCTGACGTGGTGCCTCCGGCCAGGCCAAGCGGCAGCTGCGGCCAGCCCCCCTCCCCGCCCAGGGGCTCTTCCGAGGCGGGCAGCCGCCCCCTCCCAGGCCCCCTCCGCTCGCCGAAGGGAGTCCCGGGCAGAGGTAATGGCGAAGGCAAACAGCAGCCCCGCCTCAGGATGGGGGGGACCTCTCCGGGGCGGAAAAGGCGAGGGGAGCGCCCGTCCTCTCTCCCCTTCCCTCCCCCAGCCGCCGGCCGCCGAGCAGGCGGATCCTGCCCGGGCACAGCAGCGAGCCGCCACAGCCTCCGGGAGAACGCGGCGGAGGGCACGGGAGAGCTCCCGACAGCGACTCGGCACCGCCTCCTGACCACTCCGCAGCCAAGAGGGTCGTCTCGCCCTCAGCCTGTCTTAGGGGAGGTGCCGGCGGGTGTATCCAGCCCCTATTTATCAGCTGCTTTCGGGGGGACGTGTACAGAAAGCTTGGGAAAGATGGGTCGTGGATGTGCACCTGAGCGGGCACCCCACAGGGGTCGTGTCTCAGGGGCACTGCCAGCACCGAAAGCAGCATCCCTGTGCCACGCATCCACGCGTGGCCGGGCGAGCCAGCCGTTCCCGGCTGGACAGGCTGTCCGAAGCTGCCTCCGCGGAGAGGACAGTTCCTCGCTATCAGGAGCCCCGACGAAATGGAAAAGCCTGCAGTTTGGATAGGAAAATCCACAGCATTAGGAAAAGGTGATCCAACGAAGTGTGTCTGACCACAAAATGGTAGCACAACAAATGATGTGATTGAAACATTGTAATAAAAGTATATGGCATAAACGGTACTTGAGTATTCTTTCAGATTATCTTTCATGTGAATGGCATCAATTTAGACCAAGAAGGATTTTAAATTAACCTGGACAGTGAAGATAACTACTTGAAAGTTTATACCAGCATAAACCTAAAGTAGCTCAGTGAGCTACTGTTAAAAGTTAAGTTAAAATAATAAAACAATAAAATAATAAAACAAGTTTAACAAGTTAAAATAATAAATAAATTAGGCCCAAAGCACTGTGGCTCACGTCCAGGTATTTCCTGACACCACTTTCAGTGAAGAGTTTGGTTTTTTCCAAACTTGTTCCTTGAAATCAATCATTGACTCTATGGCCAGTTTTTCTTCATTTTGACTCTGCTGTATCAGCGGAACAGTTATTGACTGATTATAATAGTAATTAGAGACTTCTGAGACAAACTTGTTCTAATTGCATATGTATAAACCTATTTTATGCACGTTTTCAATAAATGGTAGCCCTTTTCTATTAATGAAATACTTGAAAGGTGCAAGGATGCAGACACATGTATCCTGACCAAATCAGACTAAGCCACTATTCCCATCCATCCTACCCATGAAGTTTCACACGGGAAGGACAAGCCCCCACCCCAAAGAACAGAAAACCTCTGCAAAGATGTGGATTTTCAATTACCATGTCTCCCATAAAGCAGGTGGCTGAGGGAGACATGGAGCCAGAAGCTCAGCAGCACATAAAAGCAGTTGAAACGGCATGAGATTCCTCAGGCTTCCAAAGAGATGAATTCTTGGTATGCTCCAGCCACTTCAGGATTGGTGCATATGGATAGAAAAAAGTGGTGCAGAAGAATAATTCATGGCTCTTTTCCCATGTTAGTCTCTTTTCAGCAACCCACCATGCTGAAAAATCCATGACTGAAATTCTCGAGGACCAACAGCTTTGACGCAACAGTCCCAGATGCATCCCTGACCTTCGGAACCTATGGAGTCCTTGGCCATTTTCTTCACTTTCAGTCATCCGTTGTCTTCATATTTCAAGGAAAGATGGGGAAGGAAAGAGAGGAATCTCTTTGCCCTCTGGCATCAGCAGTAATTCAAGCCACACCAAATGATTTTAGGGTAAGTGACAAAGGCCTTTTAAGCTGATCTTCCTGCAGGGTATCCCTATCACACAGACGCTGTCACAGTTTCTGTTGTGAAGACAGGCAACAGTGTTTATCTTCTCTACCTAAGCATGCAAAAATAATCTTAGAAACTTGGGGGAAAGAAGGAAAAGGTATTTCCCTAAAAAAGTAGTGCCAAGTGACTTTGGTTCTATAGTGTGAAGTCAGCAATACTTTTTCCATAAAGTACAATTATTGCAAATGGTTGCTAGTATGCAAATATCATTACTAGTACAAGTACTTCTGAAGTATCAGAGGTAACATGAAAGCTTTTTGAGCCATTAGCATACCAGAATTGATTTGATCGGCCAGCTTAAACAAGTAAACATCTAAGAATTCTTTCTCCCTTTGGTTCATACCTGTTTAAAGGAACTATTTCACACTAAAGCCAGTAATGCCTATGGCACAATTTAAATTGGAACTTTCATGATAATAAAAAAATCCTCTGCAAAATTTGCTGTTAGGGCAGGCTTTAAAAGGGAGGAGTTTCCAGGTGATGTCAACCCAGATTTATTTCTCATTATTTTGAAAAATCATTAGAATACAGACCAAAAATTATGAAAACTGTAACATTTGTTCAGATAATGGATGCATGCCCAACCATATAGCAGTAATGGATGAGCAAAAAAGGTGCCTAAGGGAAGTAGTTTCCCAGTGGCACTACTTCTAGTACTGGGGCTGGTTCAGTGACATGATCTGGCTTCAGTCTTCTTCTTGTAGTATACATGTAGAGATGAGGGTGTCTATGATTTAATGCAGCAGTAAGCAGAACCTCGGGTAGTTTTTGCTTGATGTCTGCAGTGTAGACATATCATCTTCCTTAGAGCTATCTTTAATAGAATTTTTTATGATTCTGGACTTCACATCTCAGCTTGGTTAGTCAGTATCTTGCATTAACAGGGAGACTAGTACTTTGTCAGCAGAGAAAATATGGAAGTGGTACCACATATCTCCCTCACCTCCCTCATTGTGTCATGCTTGCTGTTTTCTTCTTGACTGCTTAGTTTAAAAAAAAACAGAAAAAAACCCAACCCAAACCAAAACAAATGCAAACAAACAAACCAAAACAAAACCCAAAAAAGGAAAAAAGGTTGTGCTATGCTCTTACAGAAAAATCCTCAGGAGAGACAAGATACTGCGAGTAACTTCCAGCAGTCCTCTGTACCCTGTGTTGCAGGGCCAGGTGTGCTAAGGCTCCTGTGGCCAGTCCTACTGTTCCCATATAGGACTAAAGGTACACATGGATCTAAGAGCATGGCACAGGTACACAGAGTCATGGCATGGCTGCTCCATGGACCATAATTTAGAGGGAGTCCATAGGGTGCCCGTTAATGGTAAGGAAGCAGGAACATTGTTCTGTGTGCAAACAGCTCACAGCCATTGACTTCTAATACGTCTTTGATATTCTCAGACAGTTCTTTTAGAATCATTTGAAGTGGCTTTTGAGAAGGAGTCCGGCAAACTGCCTTTTAATGGGAAATAAACATGTTCTATGTGAACAGCTATGGCAGCTGCTTCATTTAGTTTTTGCTCCCCAGTGACTGACTAGTGTCTGAAATAAATCATCCTCCATTATCCTCAGCAGGATTAATGGTCATGAATTCTCAAAAAGGAGCAACTGATAGGCAGCCCTTGGGGGAGTGCTGTTAGAGGGATCAGTAGACAAATTTAATGGAAAATTTTCCTCAATTATACTTAAGTAAAGGCAAACAAGAGGATGACTCAAGCCTGCTTTACTGAAACTGAGATGCCTAGTTATTCTTCTCAAAAGGGGTAAACATCCACACCAGCAGTCAGTGAGCTTTCTGGGTGGTGTTCATCTTATTTAAAGTATATATAATTTTTTCCTCTTTTTGTTTTTCTTTTCTATTTTTTTTTCTCAAAGGTTGCACATTTAGGGATTGAGGAGGTCAGAACAAAGGCCTAGCTCACCTACTGATAGAAGGCTCACTTGGTTGTTTCTGGAGCCAAACCAATTTATCATGTTTAAATAAAGTAAGGACACATAGACCTCTTTTCATGTCA
The DNA here is from genome assembly GCA_013398855.1 of Mohoua ochrocephala. Classification (NCBI taxonomy): domain Eukaryota; kingdom Metazoa; phylum Chordata; class Aves; order Passeriformes; family Acanthizidae; genus Mohoua; species Mohoua ochrocephala. The sequence goes on from VZTA01027664.1 coordinate 610,751, forward strand.
TTATCAACTCAATCTATTGCTCTGTGACACTGAAAGTCATCCAATAAAATAATGAAATTATTAATATTCTAGCTTACTTTACATCTGAAAGCTAATTTTGAAACTTTATTTTTAAAGATCATTTGGACTTCACCTCTAATCCATTTAGTAAAGCTCTGAGCCTGCATGTCTGTTACAAACATCCTTCCACACTGGCTCTGATTCTGTTCTTGCTCTGATAATATATTGGAAACTCACACTGACTTCAGTAATATCAAAGCCAGGCCAGTATTCACTATAGTTGTATATCTCGCAAGTATTTAAGCTTTATCCCAGAATTGTTTACTTTTTAAAAAAAAAAAAATTCAGCTTTAACCATCTAATTGTTTTTTCCCCCATTCTATCTGCCAGCCTTACAATTTTGACTTAAGGAAATCAAAATTCTCAACTGAAACAGAAGGTGAGATGAAATAAAGCCAGGTGGTCCTTCGAGATGCTCATCAATCTCAGTGAATTCTAGTAAAGCAAATTAACATAGTGCTGGTGAAGATAATTTCTCTCTATGAACACAAATTAATGGATGTGTGTAGACAGACTCTAAATAAGTTGGTGGTGTGGCAATGAGTTGTGGTGTGTCAAGCTTGTACCACTGTTAATCAGAACACTGCTGAAATAGGGATCAAATCACAGCATTAAAGGGTTGCATTGCATCTTACAGAATTGACATCTACAGAGCCTCGGCTCCCAGGGACTTCCAGGATTTTCTGTATGAGAGAAAACAAGAATGCAATGAATTTCACTTGTAGAGGATCAGTTTAGATCCATTCCTTTACATTCTCAACAGGCTTGGGAACGATAAGAACTCAGAAGTGCATGCATCAAGAATGCACTGGAAAATGTAAAAGGTAGAGATCGGTGGAGTAATTGGAAGCAAGCAAACGTGATCATGGGTTGTATTCGGTCTGTGTGAAGATGTCTTTGTTGTGGACAATGTCATATAAAGCTCTAAGTATTGCTTGATACAATTACTGTGGCAATTGAAATCACACAGGCAATATTAGAAGAAACTGCCAAATTATTGGTATCTTGCCTTGAAATTAACCACTGAAAAAGTTTGCTGCACAATTAGAATTGAAAAAAACAAGCCAAAACCATCAAAACAACCCTCAACTATAACCATTTATAGCAGGTAGAAAAGAATCAGTCTTTTTGTTATCTTCAGGTCCTGAGTTTCAATTAGCGTAATAATAAATGGTAGTTTTCCATATCAAGTGATAATTTTCGGCTACAACAAAGAGCATACAGCCCATAATTTAATGGAAAGAAATCTGTCTCAGTAAAGGAAGCACCTTCAACCTCATCCTTCATTGTATGGATACCACTTGGTATGCACACTGACAGTCAAAAATAAGCAGCAGTGCAAGTAAAGGCTTGTTTCAGACAGTGCACATCACTGAAATTAGCTTCTGAAGCACCTAAATTCCCACAGGCAGTGGGGGTAATTTTCAAGTGCATTTAAATCCTACTTTGAAAAATGAGGCAGCATGCAGATTTAAGTTGTATTCACCAACAACATTGCCTGGTTAGTCCAGGCTTTTCCATGACTAAAACTTTTCACCCCTTGTCATCCTGAAATGTTTGCATCTCCTACAGCAGCTATAGACAGATCCCTGTTCTGCTTCATGTGGAGTTCGAATCTCTCATTCTGGAAGGAGAATGCACAGGAAATCTTATGTGTTGATTAGTTTTGGATGTCCTTCTCACAACTTTCTGTTTCCTATTCACTGAAAAGGTAAACAAATCTCTTGCTGCGGACTAGGGAAAAAAGTTATTGCATCTGAGTACAAGGACTTAGGGCATATTTTTATGTCACACAGAGGCAAACATGAAACCCCTGCAGCTGAAATCACTCATATAAGGCTTGGCTGAGTACAATGTGTTGCTGTTCCCCAAAATTGTACACCACAACATTCCCATTTTTAAGCAGTAGAATCAATGAATGGCATGCAGTACGGTGTTGTTTCTCCCTACAAACATTTTTAAAGCTGATGGTGCTTTGTTAAAAGCACTTAATACAGTTGAACGGGCCGTTGTTCATTGTAACAGCATGTGGTTTTGTAAAAAGCCCAGGGTGATTGCATGAGGGGTGGAACCTTGCAACAGACTGGTCAGAGCATGGTGCTCATAACCAAGCCAAGGTCACAGGTTCTTCACTTAAGAGCTGGACTCAATGGTACGTGTGGTCCCTTCCAGCTCAGAATATTCTGTGTGTGGGGTTCTGTGTGATACTGTCTCACACATCTTCAGGTGAATAGATGTGGCAAACATCCTAAAAACATCAGTTTCTCCCTTCTCCTAGATTCCCCTCTCACATCTATACCTGCTCCTCTCTCTAGGCTCAGCTTTCTCTTCTGCGACTATCAGCTGGGCAGAGAGCAGCCCACACCAGTGCTGACCCCCAGCAAGGCAGCATATTTGTACTGTGTACTAGTTTGAAAGCAAACCAGTGAGAGATTCCAAGTCAGAAAAACAATTTAATAGGAAAATTAAAATAAATGCAATAGTACAGAAACACTGAGAGAGTCAGAGTACAGCCTGACACCCTGACGGTCAGGGTGGTGGTAGCAGTCCAATTAAATGGTGGCTACAGTCCTTGTCGGAGTGAGGGATGTGGTGCTGTCAAAGCATTGATCCTCTAGAAAGATCTGGTCCTTCTCCAGTGGTGGTTGTCAAGCTCTTATCCTCTGGGAATCCAGTGGTAGATGCTCCTCTGGTGTTCCAAGTCTCAGATTATTCCAGGTAGGAATGTCTGGTTCCTCCCCCTGGGCGGGGCATCTCACAGTGGATGATGTAGTTTTATGAGTCGTGCTGGGACACCTCGATGGCCCATTACTGGAGATAGCCCCAGAGGGAGTTTTCAGGGCTGAGTCATGGAGAAGATAAAGAGCACTGTCCCAAAGTGCTTAACAGCTTACATAAATGGTAATAGAATACATACTTCTGGTTACATCTTACATTGTAACCTAAGAACTACTGATTAGCCAGCTGGTAAACCAAACCAGATAGGTTTGGACTTACACTGAAGCCTTTTCTTCTTCGAGTTGCTGATTTTAGTCTTTTCCCTCTAGCTAACCTGCCAGTTTCATGAAACTTACAGAATCTTTATATCTTTGTGGATTCTTTCATCAGTTCTGTTGAAGTGAGCTACAAGGTTATGGGGGGATGCAGTGGGCAAGCAAGTAGAGAGGATGCAAGTGTCTCCTTACGGAAGTCTGGCTTTGGATGTAAATATATTTTGTTGAATGTTGTTGACATTCTTCAGCACAAAATATCTTCTTAGTATTAACTTTTCTTGTTAGTAAATACCACTAATAGATAAAGAGTGGCAGCCCTCCATTCTCTCTTCTACAATGTTTTCCACTCTTTGAAAAACCTTGCCTTGGTGAACTCCTACATAGTCTTGTGAGATGATAAGCAGACTTGTAGCAATACTGTACTCCACTTTTCTTCACAGCATAATATTTTCACATATCAAACTTTAACAGGATATTTGAAATATTAGGCAATAAATCAGTGGACTCCTTGAAACTCTACAAAGTGCAAATTCAGAGGTGAGAGTTGAGGCTTGTAGTTCCTGCACCATAAGAAGCTAAAGACAGTGAGAATATTTTAATAAAATATCACCTCTTATATTTATTTTTTTAAAATGTCTTTTATTGAGACAAGAGAGACAAGACACTGCATTAGACACACTTTGATCTGACCTGATAGGTTCCAAAGTACTTCTGAATGAAAAAAACACAATATTGAAAGAAAGCTGGGTTCTTTAAACGTAGAGTCACAGAATCATGGAATATCCTGTGCTGGAAGGGCCCTGCAAGGGTCATCGAAGTCCAGCTCCTGGCCCTGCATAGGACTACCCCAAGAATCACAGAATCACAGAATAAAACCAGGTAAATTAATAGAACCCATTAATATTTTTAAAATTTTATCACTACTGAGCCTGTGTATTTAAAATAATTTTTGTTTCCTCTGTAGTTTGCAGATATAATTTTTTTCCCCTGAATCTTTCTTGGGAAAAGTAGATTATGCCTTAGACTGCTATTGAAAATTTGAATGGAAAAGTCATGTACTTGACAGGTTTATCCATGAGACTCTGAGAGAGGTAGGATCATGTCTACAGAATCTATATTATTGAGCAGGCTGTGGGTGAGAATAGTTAAACTATCTGTGCTTAGTCTGATTATGCTACACAGATATGGTGGAGAATATTTTAATTTGTAAATTGCTTTTTATCTGTGACACAGAACAAGATGCTCAGCAGGGTGTATGGATAAGATCTGAACAGAAGAGCTCCCAGTGCAAGTACGTGCAAAGTGCACGTACAAATGTCTGCTGTCTTACAAATGATACTATATTTTTACAGTTACTCCATTTTTAATCATTTTAGAAATTACAGAAAGAGTGATTAAGAACGAGGATGTCTTGGTGAAATTTCTGTGTGCATGAAGTCCCCACTCTGGAAACAGTGTGGTGGAATTCAATCTCAGTAGATTCAACATAGGAAGCCAACAGGTTTTGTCTCAGGAACAGTGTTCTTAGTGGAACTGAGGCACTATTTCCCTATAGGAAAAGAAGTGGTGCAGAGTGGAGTTACACAGTGAGGGAGCAGACTGCTCTGCTGACCACAGCTGGTGCACATTAAAAGGGAATGCTTTGTTGTGAAGCTCAAGGGCATGAACTGTGTGGATAGTCCGGAGTGTAATGCCCTTTCAGGATAATTTAGGGCTGCAGCCTAAGTAGCCTGGATAGCCTCAGGAGGTTTGATTCAGCAGCTGCTCAGCCTCCCCCCGCAGTGGTCACAGAACTGGGACTACAGGCTACCATCACCTCATAGATTACCCAAATTGAAAACCAAAATATTTTCTTAAATTATTTGTACCAAAAAGGTCTCATAGAATGGAAAAGGAGCAAATCAGCAAAGGGTTAAAGTGCTTTGAAAAAACCCAGACTGGCTAATCAAGTGAATACTATTTAAAACGTCTTTGGCTTTTGGAAGGCTTCTCCGAAAGGTTTCAAACCTTCAGAGGATGGTGCTTCTTTGTTATAAAACTGCTACAGACAAGAAATAGGGGATCAAGCCTCCCACACTCCCCTCAAACACATGAGAGTGTTGGCCTTTCAGTTGGTGTCTTGGGTTACAATATGGCATGTAACCGGGGGTATGTGTTCTATCACCATCTTCTCAAGCTGTTAAAACCAGGTGGG
>VZTA01027665.1:0-31802 GCA_013398855.1 Mohoua ochrocephala
TTCTCATTAGTTTGCTGTAGTCAGTTGTCTGTTGGATGAAGCTGTGGTTTTAAAGACAGCATTTCACACTGGAAGCAATTTCAATGTCCTATGATAACATGTACAAGAATGTCAGATCAGTCAGTGTTTAATTTGCAAATTAAAAATCTTGCTGTTGTGGCTTTTTGTGTTAAGCTACCGGACTGTAAGGGTAATGAGCTAGTGATGCAGACTTCCATGATCATTAATCTGATATTGCAATAGCTGTGTTTAAAGCTAACTGCTCACAGTAAAAAAGCAAATGAGCTATGTGTTACCTTAGATATAATTAGATACGCTCCCTGGTATGTTTATTTTGGAGATTGGAGCAGAAGCATAAACCCCCCTACAATACAGGCTGCAGTGCCCAGTGCAGGAGTGGTTGTACAGGGAATGTGAGCTCTGCAGCACACACAGCTTAGTGCACAGTGTGGGTTACTCTGCGCTGGATTTGCTGAGAATTTTTTTTTTTCATGCTGATAGGAGAATCACAGCATTTTAATCCTGGTGGCTGCAGTAGTTACGGCCCTGTGAGAAAGATGAGATCTGGTGTCCATAGACTTAGTACCCTGAAAAGGTGGGCAGCGTTGCAGCAAACACGAAGGAAGTTGTGCATACATCACTGCTACGATACTCCCGAGGTCACTTCCCCAGCATCCCGCTCCTCAGTTTCTCCTCTGAGGAAGATCAGGGCTCTTGAACCTGAATTGCTGTCCCGCTTGCTGTTAACACAGGCTATAGACAGCCACAGCGTTCAACCTTTGTGTCTCTGCAGGCTTTCTATCTTGAAAAGATGACATGACTTCACTGAGCAACACTAAACAATAGTTAATTATGTAGATGTCTCCCAGATACTTGTTTTGAAACACTTTGAAGCCATAAAATATCCTGGATCTGCAGCAAAGCTGCCAGTATGTCTGCACTTATCACAAGGGCCATTTTGCCAGCAGGAGAAAGTACTTTGTCCTGCAAAGTCTCAAAGGTTTTTGATTGGTTGTCTTTGGTGTGATGTGGGTTTTTTGGGTTTTTTTTTTTGAAGTCATCTTTGTAGGTAGTGGTCTGGTGTTAGTTTCAGCATCTGAGTCTTCTTTTTCTGCTTTCATACGTGCTTTGAATGATGCCTGGTTGGGAAGAGGCTAACTGAAAATATTGCAGAGTAACTTGAGCAGCAAACAGGATGCTACTCAAATGAGGCTAACTTCTGTATAATGAGAGTGAAGGAGGATATTTCGAAAGTCGTCTCTTTTTGCAGAAGGCAGTCGGTGCTGTTGGCGTATTTTATGGGTAAGATGTGTTACTGCTTGTGTAACATCCACTATGATGAGGCTGTGATTTGCTGGGGGCTCTTGAACCGGCACAGTTAATCCAGCCCACAAATACAATAAGGGGTTTGTGGCAACTAATGAGCTGCAGAAATTATCGTTACTGTACAGTTCATTGTATGCAAATATAAGTAAAGCCCTCTTGAAAGCCCAGCACACTCTGAAGGGTGATGACACGTGATTTGTGCTGTAACTGGGCTCTGTAAGAGTCGGCTTCTGGTGAGTGCTTGCTTCTTCCACTCTTCCAAAAAGTCAAACATGGTGCGTTAATGACATGCTCCGTGGAGCTACACGTACTGCTGAGGCTGTAATTCTAAAATGTGCCTTATAAATCAGGTGATCATGAAGTCTGGCCAAAAATTGTTGGCTCGGCTGCCTTTATCACTAAACAAGCAAGCAGGTCACTAATTTAACTTGCTTAGATTCTTGTTCCCTGCTGCCATTCCCCTGCCCTACACTCGCCAAGATATTATTGAGCGTTAGAATGGGAAGGAAAACCCTGACTATGTTTTGTCTTCGCAAAGTAGAAAAGCACTGATAGAGTACTTGCATGCATGTATGCAGGTTATCAGCAGAGTATTAAAGCCTAAAGCCACAACCGTCAGTACACAGAACTGCCTCTCGAGTCTTCTACTAGGACAGGCAACACAGGCATTTCTGGAGGATTTCAGTAGTAGCCAAAGGCTCCTGGTTGGGATTTTTTTCTGTGCATGCAATACCACACTTGGTGAAAGATTCAGCTTGCTGGTTGGTCTAACATTGTGCTGACTGAACTGTTGACACTTAACTCTATAAACAGAGGTCTAAAGGGTGATTTCTTCCACAATAAACCTTTTAAATTAAAAACGAGGGACTTTCTGGCCAGTTTGTTACCCGGCTGCACAGTAGTGCCAGGAGGGGTGAGAGGGGGAATCTCTGTTGTGACTTGCACCAGTTCGTCGTTCTCTTCTCGCGTAGGCCTAGCTTGGATGCTAAGTTGTTTTTAAGCAGTAATACTGAGGATTTATCAGACCCATAGCTGAGTGTAAGAGATAGGAAACAACAGCTTATACACTTCAGATTTTGTGGTGTTCAAATGCCACTGGCAATGCTGCCCACACTGTCATCGTTCATCTGCTTCTTAATAGTCTGTTTGACGTAGTAATTCCAGTTGCTGCTTTTGTCCTGATTTGACAACGCATTGACTGCGGTGCTTGTTTGGGACCCTGAGCTGTCCAGCTCGGTGAGTGACTGGTAACGTGCTCTTGCAGTACCTGTTGTTAGACCTCACTTGTTTAAAATGCTGTAAACCTAAACAAACTCTGGGAGTCTTTTGGCATTGAGCTCCTAGTGCATTGCTGTTTCTCTCAGCAGCTGCTGTGCTGCAGCTGCTTGTGCACAGGCACAACTGTGCTCATGAGCATCATCATAGCTGCTAATCCAAGTGTGTGTAGTGGTGCAGAGAAGGCATGGAAGTAGTGAGCAAGCTTGGCGCTGAGAAGATACCTGATGGTGTTCAAACACGGCTGGGGAAGGGAGGGCATCTTCACTAGTGAGAAAAAAACAGACTCAAGCTCAAGTTTTTAGATAATTTGAAGTAAGTTCCGTAGAAGTTTATGAGGTAGCAGAGTGGATACTTTCTATCGTGCTGGACAACTGTAACAATAAAGTTTACAAGGATGCCGCTTCCTCTTTGCAGTACCTTCTTGGAACTGAAGTCTCCCTGCTCAGCTGAGAGGTCCAAGCTGCATCTTTAACGTCCTTTAAGAGCTAATTTTCACCTGTACTCAACATCTAGTACCCCTTGAGCTTTCTCAGTACTTTAATGAGTTCACTGTAACATTTTCTGTTGTTCTGAAGCGCCTCCTCACTGCTGACAGGCTCTTCATGCTGATCTCCAGGTGTTAGAAGGGTACATTATTTGTCAGTAGAATGGCCTTATTAAAGTTTAGGGCTTGACATGTTTCAATTATCTCAGACCTAGGGGGAGATTAATAAAGTTTGGGAAGCAGTATGTACCACTAATTGTGGACACAAAGAATACAGAGTTTACCAGCCGCAAGGACATTTGGCAGAACTCCCAAGATCAGGAAGAAGCGAATAAAGTCAACAACTGAGAAATCAGCTCCAAGTGGATAAAAAGTAATTCTGGCGAGGGAAGATTAGGACCACCAACTCATGGACCACTGGCCCAAGAAACCCCCCGAGTCAAAAGAAGAGAATTGCTTATTAGTCTGTGTGCTCTGAGAAGTGAGGGAATCATTTAACTAACAGAAGATAGAATACTAACTAATGAGGGAACAATGTAACTTGTAGCCAAGGCATTTTTTTTGCTAAAATGTATAAATACCGAAAGGTTTTGATAGTTGTTGTGCTGGCATTGCCAGCAGCCCCCATTTCTGTGCAGAACTGTAAACACATCAAATACCTCACATCTGTGTGGGGATCGGCCTCTTGCACGGTGGGTGAAAGGACCCATTTTGGGACAACAACGCTACAGCACAGTGAAGCTGACTGCATGGAAAATGAGCTTGAAAGAATCTCCAGATCTGGCCTTGGCACTAATATGAGTTTACTTCCAAACAGTTGATATTTGAATCAAACTGTCATATTTTAATTTATTGTCCTTTCCAATACTGATTTATGCACTAGATCACAATTGCTTCTGTCTGCCCGATCCACTGTTTTGTCCTTGATACTGCCTGGTAGGTTTTAATAAAATACTTAAGGCAGCTGAACTTGCAGTGTATATTTTGATGGGGAGGAAAAGAACAACAAAAGAAAGGCTTTAAATATGGTTTGGCCATCCGCTGTAAATTAATACAGGCATTTGTGCAAACAGTTAGTAGCAAATGCAGATGAGATGCGGAATGTAGAGTGGCAGCCTGTCTGCCTGAGAGGGACACCAGAGGCTCACCTGGGGTCCCTGCAGAGTGTTTTGACTAAGCATGTCAGAGTAGTTACTACTCCTGATCTTTCATGTTAGCAGGAAGATAGTTCTCAGTTAACCTTATGTATCTTAATTTTCCCACAGCCTTTTTTTATTTAGCATTATGACAGTTTGATAAGTACCAGTTGAACTGTGTAGCACATAAAGAAATAAGATTGGGATAAATATGTCTTTCAGAAAGCATCCTCTGAGAGGAATCCAGGAGTCTAAATGCTGACTTCTAGAGTGTGGGCAGTCGGTTTGGTGTCTTCTCTGAATCTTTCCTGTACAGACAGCTAAGTGCTTCAAGGCTGTGAAGTGACAGACTAAAATGGCACACATAGTACATAAAATAAATTAGGATTTTAGATTATTCTAGGTGATTTAGACTAAGTTAATGATCAAATAGGTCAGTTGCTGAAGACTAATAGCTGTCAAGACGTTGAAATTATAATATACTACCAAGTAGAAAATAATTAAATTACCAGGTAGAAAACATTCAATCTGATGGTTTTTGTTTACATTTTGGGGCAGGGTAAATGTGTTAATGAAATTGAGGAAGTTTTCTTGAATTAGATGACCAAGGGGTGGCAAGGTAGGTCCAAGGAAGGGAACGGAATGATCGCGTAGCTTATGATACCGTGATATCACTTGCTCCTGTACTTCATTATGGTATTTTGTGTGCAAGCGAGGTGGGTTTTATACTGATGTCTCTGCAAATCTCGTGTGGTAAGTAGGGTCTGATGACCTAGTAAAAACATTTCTGCAATGGGAGTGCCTTGGCTCCCCGGACATACCATGCTTCTGCGTGTGCAGTTCATGCTCCAGATTCTATAGAGGAGCTGCTGCTCTGCCATACAGACACTGCTCAGCAGTTGTGAAAATGCTCGTTATTAGAGTGGGATTGCAGACATTTTTGCCATAGTACACGACTTGAACCAAGCAGCTGCAGCTGGTTTCCTGGGATACCAGAGCAGAAGCCATGAACAGATTAGATGTTGTTCCCCTTTTGCTCTTGGACTCATTGACTGGCTTGTCAGTGTTGTCTAATCAACTTACATTGCAGGTTTGTTTGAAGTGTACCATGTTTGGAATGGATTAGCAAAATCAATATGATGTAATTTATTTTGCAGCACATGAAGCTGAAGGCTGGTGATACAGTCAAAGGCAAGGGTCTTTATCATTCCCTCTGCTTTCTGTGGTAGGTACAGGTCATCTACTTGTGTAGCTCTCAAGTATCCTGTTAGGAAGGTTAAGGATTCTTGGCAATGCTGCATATCAATGCCAATGCCTGTCTTAAAATGAGATCGGGGATAACTTGTCTTGACAAGTTAAGCCTTCTGATTTTTTTTTTTTTTTAATACCTAGATGAGTTATATGATTTCTTACTGTTTATAGTGATGCTGAAAGGTGGCAAGCTCTGACCTGAGCACTTCAAATATCAAAAAGTCCCTTGAAAAGCAATCCTTTTTAGAGCTTCTCTTTTGACATAGTGAATACTGAACAGTAACCTTCAGAACAGAACTTGCATCGTTTCTGTAACAGGAATTTTTAGGCAATCTCTTGCCATTTGTGGTGGCAATTCGTTGGGGTGGAGAGGATAACTTCTCTGAACTTCAAAGCATAGCATGCTAATTTGAAACCCTATTGGATGTCTTGAATTGCAGGCTGTTTGAGAGACAGATCCTTACCCTACTGATAAGCCTGGTTTGGTTTGAACACATATATTTAATGTCGGTGATGTGGATAATGGACTGAAGTTAATACACTTTAAAGTCCTTCCGCAACATTGTGGCTGAGAAGGAAGGAGACTGATCATCAAGAAATACGTAGCTGAAGGTACCGTGTTTAGGAGAGGGAAATCCTTATTGACAAATTTTTTTCGCTTCCTCTGTTTCTAAATTGGACTTGAAACAAAACCATAAATAATTGATACTGTAAATACTATATGTGAGTTCTGCTACTTCCTGGGATAGTAATGGCTTTGATTTCCCCTCCTGAATTCACATGACAATGGTAAATGTGCTGTCTCCTTCTCCAGCAGGTTGCAGAAAGCCCAACTTGTGCTGACCTAATTGATGCCAAAGGTGATAATTAAGTTTCTAAAAAACTCCGAAGATAGTCCTATTAGAGTAGGTATTCATGACTGTTCTGATAAGTGGGTGCAAAGTGGGAGTTAAAAGGGATTCTCTCATCATTGTGTGATTGCTTAGCGTTGCTGTGCAGGGGAGGAGAGCTCTGCTGCTACTGCAGAGCATCTTTGTAGTAAGGAGATGTTCATATTGATATGTAAGCATTGCTTCTGGATGTGTTTAGGTGCACTGAAGTGTTTTGTAAGAAAAAAAAACAAACCAGGGGTACGGTTTTGTTATTGTACTCCAAGAAATATGCCTGTTCATAAGAGCAGTGTGAGGATTTTAATTAAAATTAACAAGTTCAGTATGGTAGTACTTGTGTGAACACTAAAACGGACACTAGTGATGTTCCTTGTCCATGGGTTTGGTGCATAGGAAAAAATGCTGCCATGTCATGGAACCACTTTGTACTTTAAAGTCTGACAGTTACTGAGTTTCAGGTGTTTGCCATTATAAAAAGCAAGCTTGTTGGACTCAAGTTTCGAGTGGCATGGTGTAATCCTCTGCTTCCAGTGGGACAGTTAAAGTCCAAGTAGTTTTGGACATCTGCAGGATATTCTGTGTTGCACCAAATCCATCAGTATTGGCTATAGAACCGTATAAGCTGAGCAGGCAAATGTAATGTTAAAGGTCAGATGTGCAGAGATCTTTAGAGACAGTTGTGCTGCTTGGTTGAGCTGTTTGTGTGCCTGACGCATAAAATGCGTGATGGCATGGCCGAGGTCTGTCTTGGGAGCGGTTTTGTGAGTGTATGTTACACAGGTCACCCAAACCCCTCCTTTAGTGTACTTTATAGGTATTGATGTTCCTAAGGTACATAATGTTTTTCACGGGGCAAGTTCAGGATTGGAGGGATGTGGAGGCAAATTGTCTGGATCTGGAAGTGCATAACCCTTCTAGTACAGCAAAGAAGGCCCTTGGATCTGATAGGTAACTCCTCAGACTGTTGCCACTGAAGGTCGCTGCTGTTGCAGTGTCTGATGGAGACAGTTTTGCTCATCTGAAAATGCTTTTCCTTAGAGGCAATAAAAACTGGGCCAAGGTGGGGTAGGAGGGACTGAGCAGCAGCTCTAGTAAATCATACTGGATGTCCAAGAATAGGAACAAAAGGATCTTTATGGGTGATTTTTCTGGCAGGCTGCTTGGAATGAGTTCGTGCAGTTGTTTGCCATTCCTCCACCCTCATGGTATAGGGTACTTCCCCCATGTGTTTCTCGAAACTCTTTATAGTATGACAAGGGTGCATAACCTGGGATTTTTTTGCGAGCTGTTGTGTGCCAGTGTTGCCCCCTGTATGGCTAAATACTTTTAAAACTGAAAACTCATAGCATAAAGATTTTCTTGGCTAAAATTTCCATCCGGTAGCTGTTCCTATAGAGGAAAGCAGCTGAGAGCAGCACAGAATAAAGCAGCTACAGGAACAGTTGACTCCTGTTGGTCATCTTGTGGTGTTCTCCCATCCCAGCCAATACTGTGATCTCCCCCCAAATCTGCCAAGACATACAGAGCTCATCAATGCACATCATTGTATGCTTGTTCCACAGTAGCATCTGCAGAACTCTGGGGTTTTTTACAGGAAATGAATTCCATGCAGGAATAAGACTAACCATGTAAAAGTATAGCTTTGTAGGCAGCATAGGGGTAAAGAAATTCTTCATGTCTTCAGTCATTTTGCAGTATAATTTTCATCCAGAGGTCCAACATAGCAACGTAATTTCTTATATTTATAATTTAAATAATGCTTGCTATTTTATATATTATTTTCTAGGCACAGGATACCTCAAAGGCTGTACGTTTTTATTTCATTATATCCAGGCCTTCTAAAACAAACCCTGACAACTGGCAATTTCTGTAAACATACTGATCATGTGTAGAAGGCTTTTAGGTTACTTTTAAGTTACTCTGCAAACGGTTGTATAACTTTTGGTAGTATTTGGGGAAGAAAAAATGGGATCAGTTCTATTAATTATTTGATTTTGGGGAAATTCTACTTTGCATATCAGAAGGAGTGTAGGAAAGATAGAGACCCGTGGTTGTCAGACAAATCTTTTGGCTGCTAAAAAGTAAACCTCTGAAGCACTTTGACAGCGTCTAGCCTGCAATTGTTTCTGCAAAGTGCTGAAACAGCGTTAAACTTTTTCAGCGTCTGAACCTTGTAACTACAAACAAAAGCTGGCTGTTTCGTTCAGTACCTGATGCCAGATGCTCCAGTTCTTTAAGGGCTCTTGCTGGAACCTAAATGGTATGTGAGTCGATGCAGCCAAATTGCCAAATGTGGTTTTTGCTTTTCTTTTGTGCTAGGCTGAAGGAAATGTTGCATTAGTATTAACGCTTACCAAAAAGGGTAATGTTACAGGGCCTCCTGAAAGCAGTTTTCCAGTTATGTGCCACAGGTTGAAGGATTGGAAAAACTCCACCGTTAATTGGTCTTGCCAAATGGAGTTCAAACAGAACTGCTTCCAGTTGATACTATCAAAGTTCATGCTCTGGAAAACTCCTTTTATAGCAACAAAACATTCTCCAGTGTTGTTACCTATGGAAGATACTGCTTTAATATCACCGTAAGATTGCTCAAAGGATGTGTTTCTGCAGTGCAAGGCTTACACATCCTTGCCTTCTGTGTGCATAGACACAGTTTATTTAAAAATAGTGGTCTGCCTGTGTCAGTATAACTTGTTGGAGAAAACTGGTACCGACACTGCTCCCTATTCTAGGAAACTTTCAGAATTCTTGAGGTGATGACTGAGGAGGGATACAATTAGGGAAATGCATTAAACCAAAAAAAAAGCAAAGAGAGGGTGATGGTTTACTGTCTTTCCTAATTCAACAATGAATATGCATTAAATGCAGTTATGAAGTATGCAGTCAAAACAAAAGTGGATTTTTTACACGGCATGCAGTTAAAGCTGTAGAACTCACTGCCAAAGGATGTTGTGCATCTACCTCCCTGCAAGAAATATTAGTCTGAAAGAGATTAAACAAGTTGTCAGGAAATACCTCTATTCAGTTCATGCACTAAACATTGCGTACAAGCTGAAGAGGACAAGAAGCAAGCTGTTTGGTTCCCTTGTTGAATCAAGGCAAGGCAAAACTCATAGGTAGAGCACTATTGAAAGCATCCTGCTTGGTCCCGAGTGTGTGTGTGTGGCTTGCGGGTCACATTGCTGGTAACTCGACTAGGAGTCATGTGTCCGTAGGCTACGTGAATGCCAGCAAGGCTCTTAGGTTATCCTTGAGCATCTGCTAATTCATAATCACATCTACTTTATCACCACTAGAGGCTCCTCCAAGTCATGCTTTGGATTCATTTCTGTGGCAGGAAGCAGCTTATACTCTAAGTAGCATGCATGAATCTGTCACTGTAACGCCTCTTTACAAGCAGTGCATTTTAAAATTTTTTTTTTACATCCAAATACAGCCATTCTCTTGGTACCATGGCCAAATCCGAATCATGTCTTTGAAGCAGTTACTGGTTGTTAACTACTGATGAACCTTAAAGCATCAGCACCTAGAAGCTTGTTGTGTTGCTTGCTAGTAGGTGGAAAAAACAGTCATGAAAATATTTAATGGTGAATGAGGGTAAATAATTTTCTTTTAACGTCAACATATTTTATCCTAGCATAGATAAGGCTTTAATTACCAGCCCAGGTTATTTTATGGTTCACAGGCTTCATTGTGTAACTGTGGTAGGTTTCCCATGACAGGGCTGTACTTATAAAACACTGTTGACTTTTGCTGCAAATTGCTTATTACTGCATTGTAATTTGATAGAGTGTATCAGGTGCAGTGTGTCTTATCTAACGGCCTAACAACGTGAAGACTTAAGTTTTCAAGAATTAATCTGATCAGACAGGAAAGAATAACATCGTGGGATTGTCCAGCATACGAGTATGGATGAATTGTCTGTTCTTTGCCAGTCTTGGGATCTGGTAGCCTCGCCTATTCCAGACACAACAAGTCTAGTGCTCAGTATTAGTTTTTTGCAGATGTTTGGGTATCATTTTTCTCTGGATGGAATAAGAGAACCCGGTTTCCAAACTGACTGTATGGATGCTGCATTTTTTGAATGTGGAAGCGTGCTGGAGCACTGTACTTGAGCTATCAGACACACAGTGCGCATTCTTATAAGTGGTCTCTGTAGTCTCAGGTAATTACGTGATGATACTGTTATTGAGAAAGTGGAGGAGCTTTTAGATGAGTCTTTGTGGGAAGGCAGCATGCCTTGTTTCTGAGGAGCCCTCAACATCCGAAGTTGTCGTGTGGCCGCTGGCATACGCACAAGAACGCTTTGGAAGGTCTTTTTGTCTGTTTCTCTAGCATTCAGCTAAACGTTTAAGACCTCAAAAAGCAGAGCTGAAAAATAAGTTGTCCAAGAGTCATGAGAAGGTAGATACCAGAAGGGTCTAAGCAGAGAATGATGTCTCGCAGTAGAAAATTTGTTCTGTCTGGAAGTTCTTTTCTTTTCCCCTTGGGACATCACCTGTTCCTAGAAATCTTTATAAATGCAGCACCCCTCGCAAGAGCTCTTGCTGTCAGCCTGATACGGCAGTTCATCTTGTTGGTCACCTTAGACTGGCATGCTTTTTTCCCCACTGTTAGATTTGGGGGCTTTTTTCATCAACACTCCAATTCTTACTAAGAGCAGACTGTAGATCTACCGTAGATCTTGTCTTATCTTCCCTGTTATGCCTCTTGTGCATGATCGGTCACAAATTTCTTATAAAGTTGAGTCAGATATGACACTTTGAATCGAGAGCAATATCTATGACGTGCTTAAATACAGGAAGAAAAATTAAATGAGTTCTAATTTCCCTTCAGATCCTTTCTTTGTACAGGCAGGAAGTACTGCATAATGTGAAAGCTACTTTAAGGGTTGCTTTTAGTCACACAACTGTACAACTTTCCTTTGACTCTCCTACAAGTTCCATCTTTCTTCGACCAAACTGTAAGATCCTTTTCCTGTATTCTCATCTTACATCTGTCTCATTAATTTTTTGCCTTGACCTTAATCCTCTTAACCTGTGGTAGGCTTAAGTGGTTCTTCCTGACTGCTACTCTTACTTTGTATGCCTTCAAACATAATGGTTCCAATTAATTAAATACAAGCTTGAATTTCAAGGCCGTGTGTTCTTGTACCGAGCTTCATTTGACTGCAGTAGTTCTGCTTTTATAAGAAGTATAAATGATACCTTAAATTATGCTGCACTGCAGATGACTCAACCTGCTTTGCTCCCTTTTGCTGCCTCTTTCAGGAGATTTTTCAGCAAATTGAGGTTTCCGGCTTTATCTGGATGTTGTATTAGTAATGGACATGGCAGCTAGTTGGAACATAGGTAGAAATATCAATGCTAGCCTTCACTTCAGTGTTGTACTTTTCTCTTGTATATCCATAGTAAAGTTACACTGGTTGTAATGCTGTGACCTCCAAATCCTCTGAAGCACAAGGCAGGGGTGAAAAGAGGTGAAGAATGACAGAGTGCTGAATGTCTCTTTAATTTGGCTCCTCGCTAGCAAAAAATACCCACCCAAAACCTGTTACTGTGGAAAGAATAGCCTGAGGAGCAAGGATGGCTGTGTATCAGCTAATGCATTTATCCAAGCTAAAACTTTAAACTTGGTCGGTGCAGCCCCTGATAATGAAGCTGACAGGGGCATCATGCAATAATGTGAACATTTGCCTTTGTGTCTCAAATATAAGCTTCTCACTAGCAAATACCTAATGACACAGTCTTGTCTCCCGCGGTGAACTGGAGGATGCTGGGCAGGGAGCAGCTGGTGGACGTGTATCAGACTTCACTTGTGCAGGATCGGAGACACTTTGCAGATGGGTTGTGCACTGGGTGGGGCTGTGCATAATACAGTTGTATCACTATGGGGTTATACATCTAGACTAACACATTGCTGATTAGGTCTCCACACTGGGAGATGGTGCTGCTGATTTAGCTGTTTGCTCGGAAGTGGTACCGTCCAGCAGACTTGCTTGCTGCTGCTCAGTCTGCCTAGATTTACTGCCTGTGTCCAGCTCCCAACAGGAGGGCTTACAATCAGTAATGCAGCGGCAGAAAAACCAAGTGACAAGGCTGCATGGGTGCCCAGTTGGCTTTTGCATGGCAGCCAGCATAGGTAAGATTTCAACTGCAGCTCCTGAGTGCTGCCGTTCACCTTCCGGAAGCCCGTGTCCCTCGATTAAAGAAAGGCTGCTCGTATGCCAGCTTGAGAAGTCTCCTCAGAGAGCTGCTGCCTGCCATGCTGGGAAAGGCAAAGTTGTGTAATACTGCAGCACACTGCTAGGGTTTACACTTACAATGCTATAAATATTCCTTTCCTCTTGCTGCTTATGAAAGAGGTGACTGCATCAAGACCTGCCCTGTGTTTTTAGCAGAACATGTGATGGGCTGTCCCTTGAGGAGCGCTTTCCTCTTGCATCCAGCCTGGCTTGCATAGGAAGAGAATCAAGGCAATTAGTCATTCACTGACTCATGAATGGTACTTGTTTAAAGAATTGGCTAAAAATAGTAAAAACAGGCTGAAGGAAAGGGTGTTCTCACACTGAGCTAGCTTGGACATCTCATCACTCAGCAGATACAAATGGTATGGTTTGCTTCACAGAGCAGCAAAACAATCTGCCGTGTTTTGGTAAGGATGCAAGTGTGGGAATGAATAGGTGAGTTCACAGACACTCTGTCCAGCCTTATTGAAAATTGCAATGTGTTTTGGCTGCGATTAATCACAGAACCTTAAGAGTTTGGAAGAGACCTTCAAGATCATCCAGTCCCAACCCCCCTGCTGTGGGCAGGGACACCTCCCACTAGACCAGGTTGCTCAAAACCTTATCCAGCCTGGCCTTGAACACTTGCAGGGATGGGGCATCCACAGCTTCTCTGGGCAGCCTGTGCCAGTGTCTGACTACCCTCACGGTAAAGAATCTGCTCCTAATATCCAACCTATATTTACCCTCTTTCAGTTTGTGCCCATTACTCTGTCCCGTCTACAGTTCCTGATGATGAGTTCCTCTCCAGCTCCCCTGTAGGCCCCTTCAGATACTGGAGGGGTACTGTTTCCACACAACCTTCTCTTCTCCCGGTTGAACAACCCCAACTTTCTCAGTCTGTCTTCATAGGGGAGGTGCTCCAGTCCTCTTAGCAACTTTGTGGCCTCCTCTGGACTTGCTCCAAGACTTCCATGTCCTTCTCTATGCTGGCATCACCAGAACTGTATGCAGCAGTCCAGGTGGGATGTCACAAGAGTAGGAGGGAGAATGAGCACCCTCGACCTGTTGGCCACATTCCTTTGGATTTATCCCAGGATACATTTGGCTTTCTGGGCTGTGAGCATTCACTGCCGGCTCACGTCGAGTTACTCCTCAACCATCACCCCGAGGCCTTCTCTGCCAGGCTGTTCTCAATCACCCACTTCTCTGTGGGTGTGCCACAATCCAGGTGTAGGACCTCACACTACTTTGTTGAACTTCATGAGATTTGCACAGTTCTACTTCTCCAGCCTGTCCAGATCCCTCTGGATGGCATCCCTTCCCTCCAGAGCATGACTGCACTACACAGCTTGGTGTCATCAGTGAACTTACTGAGAGTGCCCTTAATCCACTGTCAATCAATCCCACTGATAAATTACCGGGATAAGTCTGAAGTATATCGTGCTGTCTCACAGTCAGCCATTCCATAGATGTGCCTGTGTAAATCTGCTTCAAGAAAGTATGAATTACTTACCCAGTAAAGTTAAATTCCAGAATGTGAGATTGAGCAGGATGTTGAAGATGTGATATGCTAATTCAGTTCTTAATAAAAGAGACAGTCTTTTGGACCCTGAAGCCTGGCAAGTGGAGAGAGGTGCCCAAAATGACAACACTCGACATATGTCGAGTGGAGGACTTCCACTCATGATTCCAGAGATGCTAATAATGTACCATGATACTTTGAATAAGTGGTCTCAAATATTCCCACCACTGCTCCAGCAAAACTATTGTTTTCACAAATGGAACAAGATGGAAAACTGCATTTTCTGAAGTGGACAGAAACGGTTTCTAGAACAGTTATGCTCATTTTAGAACTTTACCAGTTCAGATAGCAGCATGCTCAGTTATATGTGTAGTAGGGTATTTTAAGCGCCAACTTCTACTCTGAAGCAAAGACCAAAGAGGAGATGCATGATTTGGTTTAAACTTTAGATGTGGTATCTCCAGCTATCTCTGGCTCCTTCAGCAAACATCAGGCTGCACAGAGAAACTTAGGTTTCACACATTTGGAGTTATTCTTCCTATTTTGTACAAATGGGGAAGTCAGTGTGTTTGTGCAGATATAAATAAGAACTGAGTCATCTGTTTCTGGCTGCAAAATAGTCACGCAGAGTAGCCTCTCTGCATAGCACACACACAGTGACCCAGATCTCAAACCAGTGTACAGTGTGTGGGCAACCTGAAGGCATCAGATCCAAGAGCACAATCTCTACACGAGCCATGGCAGAAGTCTCCTGACATCTGGCCAGTCTCTGATATATTCCATCTGAATTTTCTTTTTCTCCTAAAATCAGGCCTGATTCTGGAGTGACGGTTAAATTGAGGGTAGACTCTAGTAATATTTCAGCATGGGAATGCCTGGGAAAATATATGAACCTCAAGATGACATCAGCTTTCTCTCATGGGAATCTGAAATTGCTTTAGTGCTTGGCTCCTGTGTCAAAGCTCAGTGAAGCAGCTTGCCCTGTCAAAGAGGATCAAGTAGTTCTGTTTGGTGGTGTCTCTTACATGGCTGCTGGTAATGGCCTTTTCAGTGATGAGATGGCAGACAAGAGCAAAAGTTGAGTGAAAATGGGCAGGTTGTAGAATAAATACTTTGTTATTTCAGGATGCCACTGTTTCCAACTCAGTATCTCTTGCTGAATGCTGCATCTCCTGCACTTGTTGAAACGATAGCATTTTCTGTTGCATCGTGAAAGGTCAAACTGACAATCAGAGCAGTGGAAATGGACCTTGCAGTTGTTAGCTGAGTGTAGGTGGGTGCTCTTGTAATCTGCCCCTTTACCTGCTTTGGTCAGGGTTGGATGATTTGCCAACAATCTCAGCTCTATGAACCTTGCTACGTGGACAGATAAATATTTAATAACATCTTACTGTTAAAAGAAGTTCTGGTCAAAGGAAATCTAGTTTGTACAGAGGGAGTCTTCCATTGAAAACAACAGATTTAGTAGTGCCCCAGATAACTAAATTAGGAAATGTATTCAAGATATGACTTAGTGTGAAACAAGAATGGGCTGGTGCCTGTCAAACCAGTCTCTGATTGTGTAAGCTAGCCTTACTTCTTGACTCATGCTGTCTTTTGCTTGCTCTGCTGTCTTTTTGCTGTATTTCCTTTTTTGTTTAGATGCTTCGTGTCCTTCTCATGAGATCTAGTTCTTTCTTCACATTGAGATCTTTGTGATTTAAATTCCTTATGAAACAGTGCAGGTAATGCAGGATATAAGGGGTTTTCTGCTCTTACTGTTCATATGGCCACTGCAGCACCAAGGGAGTTTTCAGGACTCACAAGACTTAAGCATCCTGGTCACTCATCTTGGATCAGAGATGTGCTCCTATTCTCTGAAAGCACGACGGATGTTAATAAACACTGATACAGTGCTGCTGGGAAGTGAAGCAATACCAGGGTTTAAAGTACCAGGCCAGCAGCCAGCTCTGCCACAAGAAATTGGTTAGGACATAAGTCATAACTGGAGCTGAAATAGCAGTGTTGGTCCTACGTTCATTTTTACCTCACCAAATAATTGACAGTGCAGTGGGACTGGCTATAATGCTGTGTTGCAGGTTATGAGCTGGATGATACCAAGGTGCTTTAAACCTCACTGCTGTGAGAAACAGGCTGCTGATACTGACTGCTGACCTCTACTGAACACGCTTTCCAGCACATAGTGTTTAATACTGCATGCACTAATCCAGGCTTAATGTGGAAGAGGAGATTCCACTAAATGAATTGTATAAATGTTTAATGCACCAGAAGCGGGAAAGGGCATTTTGTGGGATTAGATACGAACATTTAACCCGGTAGTGGTCTGTAGTTCCTTTCTCACCTTTCTTGCACGCTCAGTGTGTGGAGCAGTCAGCAGGAGTACAGTGGGAAGCCCGGGTGTGCCCGTTAAGAAGGAAAGTGAGGAGTCCTTGTGCTGTTTGCAAGTCTACCAGGGCAAGTGGGTGATCCCTAAGAGACCTTGGTGGTACCTGCGCAGAGTCACTAGGAGCTTATCTGTGGGCTGGCTGTGGCAGATAATTACAAATAACAGCTAAATAGTTTAAAAACTCAAAGCACTTCCTTTGCATCTGATCTTAAATACAGACCTTAAATTTGCTTAAGGTCCTTGGCCTCACTAATGCAGAGTTTTCTGTAGGGCTGGCATTAAGCTTGTGATGTTTTCAAATAAAAATAATCTCTAAATGGAACTTCCAGGAACACCAAGCAGCTGCAATTTGTGCTGGCCACTATAAAAGCTGCTGGTGTTCCCCATTATCCTCAAATCAGATCAGTTGTGATCCTGGTGGCTTTCCAGGAAATGTGTGCGCTTCCCCCATGGCCTGTCTGCACTGGGCAGGTGGGATGGATTCAGCATTCCTTCCCTTGCTGCCTGAAAATCAGGGATCTCGGTTTTGTCAACTTGAGATGGGTGTAAAAAATCGGTGTCAGACTCCTGAAGTGTCATTTACAGCTAGGCTGGAGCAAGGACTGAGGCTAGGTGGGAGTCCTGTCCGTGCTGGTCCCACTGGCCATGCTATTGCTGATCCGGGCCAGGATGCTCTTGGCCACCTGGGCACACGCTGGCTCATGTTCAGCCACTGCCAACCAGCTCCCCTAGGTCCTTCCCCGCCAGGCAGCTTTCCAGCCTCTCTGCCCCGAGCCTGAAGTGCTGCATGGAGTAGCTGTGACCCAAGCATAAGTGTTGAGTCAAGTGTGTGGAAAGATCTCAAGAAACAAAGCTGTTGTAAGAGTTATTTGTAGTGACTGAATCAGTGAATAATTCAGTGGTTGGCAGAAATATTAGGTTTATATTTTCAGTCACATAACATAAGATCTAGTGAGACTGTGTATTTTTCTGGCATACATAGCAGAACCTGTGGCTTTGTCTTACCCAACATAAAGAAAATTAACAAACCTGAAGCGCAGTCACTGTTGAAGATGCAGGGGAGCAGTAAAAGAGGAAACAAAGTGACTGAATTGGTAGCAATATTCTTAAAACATGTGCTGTGGTGTAACTTGGAAGCTGAAGTTCTTGTGGCAGTAGCTGTAAATGCTTGTAAAGGGCTGTATCCTCTGCCAGGCTGGACAACTTAGAAGAGTTTATTATTTTTCTAGGGACTATAAGCACGAATACTTACAAACTGGGGAAGCGAAGAATGGGTTCAGTTGATGACTGGTCTTTACCCTCCTAGCTATTGAGTATGTTCAGTGATGTCAAGGAGCCATGGCATGCAGTTAGCTAAAATCAGCACCAAAATAGGATTGTTTCTGTTCTGTTTAAGCTCAATTCGTGGAGTCAGGCACATGGTGGATGCAGTAACTGTTTGGAACTTGCAGGGGGGAACTGAGCTGCATCTTTAGTCCTCCTCAATTAGTTTGTGTGGCTGTAACTGAGCTAGCAACAAGCTCCCTGAAAACTCTGCCACTCTCTAGTACCTAGCAGCCTGGCTGAGTTTAACAGATTTTTTTGCCTTACATCAGTGAAATTGTAGGGGAAAACCATTCTGTGAACTCTATTTAAAATTAAGTTTATTGCTTAATTTGGTCGTTTTTTTTCTTTTAACACGTTTAGAATCAGGCTTTCAGTAGGGGAAAAAAATGACCTGTAATTGTGGCTGTTGCTGCATCTTTGCAAGCAGTCTTGCAGCTTGTCTTGGAAATTCTTGGCTTGCTTAACCCACACAGAAACTCAAATAGCATTCAGTGAGAGCAGAGTGGGCTTACGTAACTTTCCATGGTTTCTCTTGCAGAAGAGATGAAGTAATTCTCTCAGACCTGTTTGTAATGGCTTGGAAAAGTGTTTGGTTTCACTTTCACATTCTGGATGATCTCACCATGAGGACCTGACAGTGGTGCTCTTTTTGTTTGGGAAAAATCCCTGCCTGTAATGTGAGGTTTTCTGTTTTGGGGGCTTTTGACTCTGAAATCAGGTTTGTAGAGAAGCCTCACTTGCTTTATGCTCCAGCGTCTCAATGTACTAAAGAGCCACAGACTAGTTAGAAATAGCTGATCAACATGGAATTGTGACTGCTTTCTCTAAATATGAGATGGATTTCAGGGAAGCTAGGTTCCTAGCTGCCTGCATGTGAGAAGGAAAGATTTCTCTTATTTCTCCGTTTGCATTCTGTTTCTAGAGCTCAAGAGAATCCTTCATGTGACGCAACACTGCATTCCATAGTGATAGTTATTGTAGGCAGGTAGTCCTTTTCCAATAAAGAGTTGTGTTTGTCAAACAGGATCTAGAAGTTTGGAACAGTCTTTCAGGATCTACAGCTTCTGCATGAGTCTTCATCATATAGAGGGACATACTGGTGCCTCAGGCTCAGCTCCCGGAGTGGTCTTCATGAGACAGACCCGACAGCGTTAGACAGTTTGAAAGCAGAGGGGTTTTACTGAGAGGAATGAGACCTGCACTCTTTGAGCATCGGTGTGGGTTATAAGCATTGCAGTGGTGGTAGTCTACTGGCACGATGCTTTTTGTTTTGGTCACCTGGAAGCTATGGCTGTGTAGAAGACGGATTTTGCTAAGAAATCTTGTCGGTAACTCAACCCTGAGCTTCGTTGTCTCTTGCATTTTTAATCCCAGTCTTTGTGCTGTTTTATGTCTTAGATCTCACAAAACTGCGTGTAAGCACAGGAATGGGCTTTCTCGGGAAAACCCCAGTGTCTGGAGGAGTCTGCAAGCTATGTGATGCAAGCACTTGAGTTGGGGTGAACATGCCCTGCCCTGGGTAGATCTCTGCTCTGCTCCCAGTGCAGGGTGGCACATTTTAGGGCAGGCATGTCCCTGCTGCAGCAGTGTGTGGTGACAAGAACTCTCTTCTGCAGCGGTGTGGTGACAAGAGCCATTCACTCACTGCTCTTGGAGCAATGCCCTTCATGCAACTGACCTTAAACTGTGGGATTGTTTAAGTGGATCATAAGTCTCTTGGCTGTGACAAATGACTGCGGGGTGAGGACTCCGTGCTGCTGTGACATACCCACCTACAGTCATGAGTAGGCATGTACAGACAGTAAGGCCGTGTGAGCTGATGAATTTCTTTCATAAAGGCGCACAGAAAACCTTCTTTTCTTGACTGCCTGGCGCTCTGACCCCATAAAGTTTGGGTGGCAAGGCAAAGGTGTATGCTGATAAGTAAAACCGGATACTTAACAGCTCTGTAATCCACCCGTTTGGTTGTCTGCTTCTGTGTACTATGGAATAAAACTTCCCATAGTTTGTCTTGTTGAACAAGTGGCGTGGTTAGGTACTTAAGTGGAAGAGAGTGGCCTGGAATATTCTGCTCTTACCATGTGAATCTTGCTTTTGGGATCTCTTCTTGCATTCTCAGTTGCACATGAGCCTGGCCATGGTTGAGGGACTAGAAGATGTTTCTCTGGAGATCCCACACTGGGCTGGCAGTGGGACTTTTTGGTGGGTTGAGCAGTTCCAAGGAAAGGGTTTGTGCTCCACAGTGCAGCAAGCAGCATGCAAGTCCACCTTCCAGAGAGAAGTATTTTGGGCACTTGATCAGTCCATATTCGGACTGCTGTGAATGGCAGGACAGCACAGAGAAGTAAATATCCGGTGCTGGCATCTCTGCAGCCTTCCCACAACCAACTCGACTCAGAGTCGTGCCCCACAGATGGTTGTTGACCCCTGCAAGATGTTTGCTGTCATTGCCCATCAATATTTCTCAAGGTGCACTGATTTATTAAACAGACACAGATGATATTGAGACTACAAAAATGCCTGTGGTGGCAAAGCATGTAGTATTAGAAACACAGGTGGATGGACCAGCTTAACTTTCAAACAAAGTCAAAATAACTAGAGCAAGTTGCGTAACAATTTATTTTTTCATCATGGGAAGAGTAATTTTAAATATTTGTACAGGCAAATATAAAACAGGTCTATTCTTCTTAGTAAACATTTTTTGTCTGCTTTTGAACCCAAAAAGACAGCAGTACTATCTCAAGTTAAAATTTTTCCAGTGTATTTTACCCTGTTCAACAACAGCTGTTGAATAGTGCTTCTTGAATTAGGACACGGTAAATGCATTTTGGCTTGTTTTCTGAGAATTACCAGCCCAGGTGTTTTGATTTTTGTTGTTCAGTTAGTGTTTTGCTCATAAGAAATTGCATGGAGTTATGCTGTGGGGCCACTTGAGCACTGGTTTATAAAATGAACAATTTAGTAGCCTTAATGAATTTTTTTTCCCCAGTCTTTTCACTGTAGTTGTTGCTTGTTGGTCTTTTGAGTTCTGTTTCATAACTAAAATATTTTGCTTTTTTTCAGGCTCACATTAAATTTCCTATTGACTATCCATATTCACCACCTACCTTCAGATTCCTGACCAAAATGTGGCACCCCAACATTTATGAGGTAAGGTGTTTTTAAAATAACTTTTTCTGGAGTGCGTGAGAGAGGTTTCTGCTTCCTTAAACTCAGTACATGTATGGGTTACTTTCAGAGGGTGGTCAAGGCTGTGGACTCTCAGTAACTGGATCACAATAGAACTACACAGCAGGTCCAGAAGAGGAGTAATTCTGTGTAGAGGCAATTGGTTCAGTATCACCCAGTTCCATAGAGCTGTATTTGAAGGCTGAAGGCCTGTTTCGGTTCAAAACTTGACTTTTAGTGGAGGTCAGCCAAATCCTAGCTGAACTTTTGGATGTCCTAGAAGAATGTCAACCTGCTAAGGAGCACTGGTTCTACAGTTTTAGGAGCTAAAGGATTTCAAAGTGTTCCTGTTGGTGCAGGTCTCTCACCTTATCACAGGTTTTCTTATGCGAAGTTCTGCAGGATTCCTTTGAACCCACTTGAAAACAGGAATGTCATTCTCTTCCGTGCTGTGAATAAATGAAGGCTTCAGTTGATGGCTTGGGCTTGGAAAGCCCTTTCTGATGAGTTCTTGCTGCTGAATGCCCAGCCTGGAATGGGTGTGCTTCAAATATCATGGTGAGAATACCACTGATGGCTTAGTAATAAATGGCTAGAAACCCTGCCAAACTTCAGTGCAGAACAGAATAGTAATCAGCTTTAATTATTGACTGATCAGGGGATTGCCCTAAGTCTGGGGACATCCTCGAATCAGTTATCTGACAGTTTTCTGATGGGAGCCTTGTACTTGGCACAGGATCTTGCATGTAGCCAAGGATGGTGTTTCTCTTTAAGGCTCTATTTCAGCTACATGGAATTTTGATCGATAAATAAAGACAACTTTGAAATCCTCAGATTATTGGAGACCCATACTGTGGGTACTGGTTCTGAATCTGGAAATCCTCATGCAGGAGGTGAGTGGGAAATGGTTACCAAAATGAAATGTACAAAAACAAGCCTTGGAAAGGACCTCTCCCAGTCCTGGTGGGAAAGGTGAAAAATAGACTAGAAACAACCGAAGGTAGGAGGAGAAACTAACCCAAAACTTGATGGGTGTATTTTGGGTTTGCTCTTCAAATACTCGACCTCTCAGCTTTGTGCTTTGTGTTCGTAGCAGTATTTCTTGTAGCTGAGGGAATCTGAAGCAGCTTGCAGGCTGTTTTGGAAACAACATTTAAGCAATGAAGGTGAGGCACTGGGATAACTCCAAATGAAACTGAGACTATCTCAGCAAAGTGTTTGAGGGTTTTTCAGGAGGAGGGGGGGAAAAAAACCCCTCTTAGTGCAAGGAAGATGAAAGAAAGTGGCAGTTTACAGAATCTGCTGGTAGGACCAGATGGAGAGGCTGGGGCTGACATTCCAGTTCTGAGCAATGAGGCTTGAGTAATGCGTGTTTTTCCCATCTCCAGTTTCCTTGGGTCATCTAATTGAATTTTGGTAAAGCTGCATTCCCTTGCTCTTTATTTTTATGACATAACAGTTCTCAGTCCTGATAGAAGTGTAGCCCATTTCTCAATGGCAGATGAATACCTCATTCTCCTCGTTTATGTCTTTCAAAAATGCATGCAGGGAGAGAGGCTTCGCCACTGACTATCCTGATCCCTAGAACCTTGTGCTGATCTCATCAGGCCCCATTATACCTTTACCCTTCCAGGCTCTTAATGCAGTGCAATTTCCAAACATGTAACAGTCATTGTGGCAAGACGAAAACTTCTCATGCCCTCGCTTCCCTCTATCTTCATATTGCCGAGTATCTGCTTGTCCACATGCTGCTGACCTGATTGCTTCAGGAACTTCTCCCAGGTGCTGTGCTACCTCCTCCGGGCCACCAGCATTGCATTCTCCCAGGAAAAGGTTAAAGGAAAAACTAATAGGAATTATTAGTAAAAGCAGAGCAGAGTGAGCATAATCTAACATTAGTAAAGTTAACTTCACCTTGGAACGATACTAAAAAATTTCCAAGATTTCATAAGCCGGTTGGGGTCCTAAAAGGGAAGCTGCCTTCTTATGACAAACTGTTCCAGCAGCATAAGTATGTCCTTTGGAATTCAGCAGCTCCAGGTGCTGGATTGCTGTGTTCTTGACTAAAACCTGCTTCAAAGTGACAAGGGCCTGCTAGATTAGCATACCTGGCAGGGTTAGTGCACCACTGAAGTCTGGATATGGATCACAGCCCTCCAGGTGAGCTGCTGCTATCTGTAGCTGCGATCACTGGCTTGGGCTCAAAGGCACAGATGCTGTTGCTGTGAGCAGCCCTGCCCTGCGCTCCAGCAGTGTTGGAAGGACATGAGACCCAGGTGTGTGGGGAGCTGCCAGCCTGGAGTCCTGAACAGAGCTGATCCTGTCATCAGCCTGTGCCTTGGGCCGGGGTGACAAGGGACAGCGTGAGTGCTGCCCCTCATCTGGGGCTGTGCCTGCTGGAGGTGTGGGGCTGCCTCTAGGAACTTGTGATTCACCCCGCAGCTGGCTGCAAGGGATAGAAAAGCCCAACATCTGCTGGTTGGCCTCAGGCCTCATCTGCACCTTCACCCCATCCTGCAGTAAGGCACTGGGACCACATGAGTCCCTGGAGTCTGCCTCAGTGGAGGATATCAGCTGTGGTGGATACTGCTCCAGCACTCCTGCAAAGCAACAGTGTCAGAGTGCTGTTGCTGATGGAGAATTGGGTTGACAGCTTTCTTAAACAGGCATTATGGAGCTTTAAATCTATATTCAGGCCATAACACTGGTGAGTGGAACACATATTGAGGATTATGTGGCTGTATGGCTTCCATATGCTGCCAGAATATTCTTCCTCTTGCACGCTGGAAGGAATTTTCAGTGAAACCTTCAGAGAGCATCTCCTGCTTTTTCATCCGGTATTTCGAACACCCGTGTCCTAGGGGAGCTGTGTAAGCCTGCCCCACACCATCTGTTCAACATCCTCGTGTCCTGGGAGAAGTAATGTTTTCATACCTGAGGTAGTAGATGGTGATTAAACCCTTCAATTCAAAAAATTCCTGTAGCTAACTCAAGCTACCGCTGAGAACGCAAAAATTTTTTAACCCTACTTTGGATCGCCTGTGATTAAAGCTTATGTCCCTGTGACACTAGTACTTGCTGTCTGGAGACCAATTTAGTTTTATGTTGCATTTTTACTATTTTTGCTTGTTTTGCTACGTTCTTTAAACCTCTTGACTTTAGGCTGGGGTTTTTTGCCAGTTTGCAGGCTAACCCTTGTGTGTAAAGCAGATCCAGGAAGAATTCAGGACCATTTCCAGTCCTTGTTGGTTTTTACTGGCACTTGGGTGTTCCTATCAACAAGGCTAAACTGCTCAGAAGACAGCCAGAGTGGTGGATTTGAGTCATCAGACCTCAGCCTCCAGCCAAGCTATTCTCAGTGCTTTTTCCTCTGTCTTGCAGAATGGAGATGTATGTATTTCAATTCTTCATCCACCTGTAGATGACCCACAAAGTGGAGAGCTGCCCTCCGAGAGGTGGAACCCTACCCAAAATGTCAGGTAACTGTGAATATGTTGCGCAGTGGTGACCTCAAAGGCCTGTCACCTCTCCAAGACCCAAGGCCTATGTTGGGAGAGGTTTGGGAGGGAATTTAAGGTTTTGTGGGGTTTCGGGCTTGAATCAAGTGGGAGCCAGACTTACTAGTCTGTCTGAACATACTGGGGTGCTGTGTCCTCATACCAGGCTGACAGTGCAGAGCCTTCTGTCTTCTTCAGAGCTTCATACTCTTAAGGCAAATTATCTCAAATGTTCAAGCGTTTCCCGGTCACTGTTATCTTCTTCAAGATACCGCTGGTGGAAAAGTATGTGTAATAGGTGCCGGGTGCCCACCAAGCTGCTCTGTTACTCCCCTTCCCAGCAGGACAGGGGAGAGAAGAATAACATGGAAAACAACTTGTAGGTTGAGATAAAGCAGTTTACTAAAGCAAAAGCAAAAGCTTGTGTGGGCATAAGCAAAAGGGAAAAAAATTAATCTCTGCTTATCATTGGTGAGCGGTGTTCAGCCGCTTCCCGGGAAGCAGGGCTTCAGCACGCGTAGCGGCTGCTCCAGAAGGCAAACACTGTAATACAACAAATGTCTCCCATTCCTCCTCTCTCCCTTAGCTTTTGTACCCGGGCTGATGTCATATGGTATGGAATATCCCTTTGGTTCATTTGGGCCAGCTGGCCTGGTTGTATCCACAGGGCTTAGTTTGGGCAGGACCGTGATGAGGGTTAGGAGCTCCCCTAGTGTTGACCAGCCAAGTGGCTTCTGCAAAATTTGCATCCCAGTGCTTCCATGCCCCATTACCTAACACTCGTAACAGTCTTCAGCATCTCTCAGTCTTTCCAGAGGTTTGTGGGTGATAAGGGATGTGATATATTCACTCAATGTTTCTTTGCCCAAGAGTTTTTGAGGGTTTTTTGAAAATGAGTCCCATTGCCTGNAAAATGTGTCTCTCAAGACCTGAGATTGTGTTGTGAGCAGTGGCACGGTTTACTGGGTGCGTTTCTAGCCAGCCAGTTGTTGCCTCTCCCATGGTGAGCGTGTGGCTCTTGCCTTGGCATGTTTGTGGCAGTGGCCCAATGCAATCAATTTGCCAGGCTTCACCATGCTGGAAACCCAGCCACTGCCCTCTATTCCGGGGATATTTCACTCGTGTGGCTCGCTTGATGGCAGCACGTGTTTCACATTGGTGGATAACCTGTGTGATGACCTCTGTGGTCAGGTCCACCCCTCAGTCACGAGCCCATCTGTGTGTTGCATCCCTTCCTGGGTGTCCTGAAGTTGCCTGGGGCTGGAAATAGCACACCCTTTTGCTCCCAGCCTAAGTCTACCTGAGCTATTCCAGTCTTCCCAGCCTTACCTACCTGTTCATTGTTCTGATGTTCTTCAGTGGCAGATAAGGACCAGGAGAGATCACTCGCCAAACACCATCACGGACAAAACATGCTAGAATTAGAGATATTAATTAAATATTACTATCAAAATCAGAGCAGGATAATGAGAAGTAAAATAAGACTTTAAAAACACCTTCCCCCCGCCCCCCCCTCTTTCCCAGCTCTACCTCCTGCTCCAGCAGTGTATGGGAGTAGGGGAATGGGGGTTACAGTCAGTTCATCACACGTTGTTTCTCCTGCTGCTAAGGACGAGGAGCACTCCCCTGCTGCACCATGGGGTCCCTCCCATGGTGGGCCAGTTCTCCACGAACTTCTCCAACGTGACTCCACCTGACGAGCAGTAGTCCTCCCCAAACTGCTGCAGCGTGGGTCACACTTCCACAGGATGCAGTCCTTCAAGGACAGGCTGCTCCAGTGGGAGCTACTCTCTCTCCATGGTTCTCTCACAGGAGCACAGCCTCTTCTCAGGTATCTTCCTGCTCCAGCCTGGGCTCCTCCAGGGGCTGCAGGTGGATCTCTGTTCCCCCGTGCCCTCCCTGTGCTGCAGGGGCACAGCTGCCTCACCATGGTGTCACCAGGGGCTGCAGGGGAATCTCATCCCCAGTGCCTGGAGCAGCTCCTGCCCCTCCTTCTGCACTGACCTTGGTGTCTGCAGGGCTGTTCCTCTCAAATGTGTTCCCTGCTNTTTTTCTTACTAAATATATTATCACAGATGCATTACTGCCCTTTCCAATTGGCCCAGCCTTGACCAGTGGCACGTTGGAGCTGCCAGGGATTGGCACTGCTGGACATGGAGGAAGCTTCTGGTGGCTTCTCACAGAAGCCACCCTTGTAGCCCCCCTGCTACCAAACCTTGGCCCTGCAAACCCAATACAGGATGTTTTTGACTATTCCAACCAGTAGAAGCAACTTTGCAGAGTCCTGCCTTTTGTTTGCCTTCCATTGTTTGTCTGTCTCCTGTCTTGCTGAGTGGTGTCGTGAGCAGCTGGGTGGTTTTCTTCCTGCCAAAAATACAAAGGATTGCTAAGTACCAGAGGCATTCAAGGCCTAACCTGTCCATGTTTTTAAACAGCAGCTGCATTTCACTCTCATTACAAGACACTGTCACAAGAATCGACTATGTGACAAGCCTTAACTCACAGTTAGGAAGCAGCTTTGGGCATTAATTACATATATCACACGTGCATGTTGAGTATTTCATTGTATTCAACCCTAGAGACTGACATGGAGCTTCTCATGGTGCTTGTTCTCTAATTTCTACTCTCCCTCAGTGCGGTTGCAGTTTTTGGTGCTTATGCTCTTGAAACGTCTTGGGCTTGAGGGGGACTTGACAAAACATTCCTCAGCAAATGAATATATCAGCAAATGAAAATAAAACTGGTCTTCCACTGCTAGCATGCTACCAGTATCACCCATTGGGCCGAGAGCCAACAGCAGCACATCCTGCTGGGGTCCCATCTGGCTTGGGAAAGCTCCAGAGCGTCAGACAGGAGGCAGAGGGGCTGAAGGTGTGGGAGGGAGCTGCTCCTCAGCTGCTGAATTCTGTAAATCCTGCCAAGTGTTGACTGTTTGCCCGCAGATCAGCAGGGTTGAAGTGTCTGAAGAGGAGACTTTCATTCTTCAACCATGAGAGATCACCTGTGCTTCTACCTCTAAGGGTGACAAGCAGGCTCATTTGTTTTTTTGAACACAATCAGTATGGACATTCCCATCACTGGGAGCTAGGTGTGAGGCAGGCATCAGTAAATACAGCAAACACCCAGTGAGATGTGAAGGAATGCAGCTCTGATCTGTTTGGCAGAGAACACTGCTTCCTGTGTCCCATGGAGCTGAGTGAGTGGTGGCAAGGCTCAGGACTGAGGCTTCTCCACATCTTCCCTGTCTCCCCTGTCCTTGAATTGCACAGGCCAGGACTCAGAACAGTATTCAAGATACTGGTACACCTGTATCTCCTGCAGATAGGTGATGTACTGTCTCACTATTGCTTTGTTTCCTGAGGATTCCCATTTTCCTTGGCTTTTTTTGCTGCCTAAGATTTGGGCTTGATGCAGCAACATGACTGTCAGTGCAGCCTAGGCTTAAACTTTTACCTTTATACCAGAGGGCAAAAATGCACTTGGACCAATCTATACCTAGCTCTAGAGGTGTCTCTGAGAGGCTACAATGTGGATAGCAGCTGGAATTTTAAAAAAATCCTTTTTCAACAGGGAATGTAATAGGATGTGCTGGGTCGAGAGTACCAGCCAATCTACATCATGTCTCTTTGGGATAAAACTGGTCTGTCTCTGAGCCTTCTTTGGTTGATATATAAGAAAAAAAGGTCCTTAACAGATCTGTTTCCTTGACCCTCTGCTGGCTGCTCTTCCATGCTAGAGCAACCTTGTCTGAGGGGCAGACAGATCCCTGACAATATCCCGGAGACTCAGCTTATATCCAGCCCTTGCAGTTTGTGTCTGGTGCTGAGGTTTTCAGTCCCACGTGGTTGAACTTTTTTAGTGGTGTTAGTCCTGTCAGACCCCGTGCTGGGGTGCCTTTCTGTTACTGTACCTTGTCCACAGCAACCGGGTTTGAATTGGAGGACTCTGTCCAGCTCTTAGGGATATCAGCAGTGCTGGAGCTGATCTAATGTGCTGGACGCAAATGAAGAGCTCAGAGAGCTTCACCTCTAGTACAGTTGCCTTGGTGTATTTAAGTAGCTTTGCAGTGACTTTTGTGTCTGGACACCACAGCGAAAACTGGCTTCTCCTCACTGTTGGTGGAAGTATGGTAGAGCAGATGCTAAATCCAGACATGAATTCCTGTTCTCGGCCTTCCCTAGACTTTGTTTGCTCTACATGAAAGCTGCTGCATGATGCTGGTGCTGACATGCTGGCTTTGCAGCCTGTTTGCAGAGAATCAAAGGCTCTTAAATGAATTCTTGAGATGAAGTAGAAAATGATCTCTTATGCCCGTCATTCCAGTCCAATGAGACAGTTTTTTCCAGAGCTGCTGTTCTCTTTTCATACAGAATTATATAATTTAGAAAATAAATTGTGTAAGACTCTCTTGATAGCTGTGCTGAACAGTCTGTCCAGACATAAGTGTTTATTTTCAAAACCTTTCAAGACACTCAGTATCCAAATGACCAAGCATTTCCTGGAATTGTACCCAGATATATATATATATGACCTGGTAGATGCGCTCTGAACATGCCCCTAAATCAGTGCAAACACAACTGCAGCTCCCAGTCTCCTTTAATCAAGGTCTGCAGAGTGGCTGTTAGGTAATGCTGTGTTTTGAGAACTATTCCCTGTCTCTTGTTTGTCCCTTCCACTCGAAAGGGAAGCTGTTGCCGGCAGGACCACTGTCGTGGTGGCAGCCACAGCCGGTGGCTGGGTGTGGGTGTTTGTGCTGGTTGGGGCACTGCCTGTGCAGCAAAGGCCACATCTCTCAAGTGCAAAGGGTTCTAGGAACTCCAGGAGAAAGCTCTGGGCAAGAGGATGGTGTTTGCAGCTGGCAAATGCCAGCAGAGCATGGCACCAGGCTAGAAATCCCGAAGGCTGTCTCTGTCTGTCTGTGTCTGTGTCTGTGTCTGTGTCTGTGTCTGTGTCTGTGTCTGTGCCTGTGCCTGCCTGCCAGGGGTTACGTGACTGGCTCACGCTGGCTCTGCTGAGTACCAGCAGCTGAATCCCGCTGGGCCCTGGCGCCTTGCCGGGCTGTTGAAAAGCATCTCCACTGTCCTCTCCTTGCTGTGCTCGAGAGCTGCTGCTGCAGCCTGAGTGGGGCATGAGCTGAGGAGAGACCTGCCCCGACCTCAGCCTCCCCCCACCCGGCGGGGCAGGGGAAAAGCAGTGCAGCCTTTCCCGATGGCCTTGGGTCGTAGTGGTCCTTCTCCCTGTGCTGGCAGGCAAACAGCCTGGCTTTCTGCTGGAGGCTGCAAGCCACCAGGAACAGCTCACAGAGCAGGTTTCCAGCCCCACAATATCTGTGGGTGGTGCAGACAAACTGAATTCTGGTCTGATTGTAGCTTTGCCTGCTGCCCTGCCCCAAGCACATGCACAGGCACGATGGTCTGCAGTCACATGAGGTTTGTGTTGTATCACCTTCCCTACACCAGTGACCAGGGTCTGAGGTTCATAAATACCTGCTCTCACTTAAAACACTGTCCTCAGCTTAAGACTTAACTTCAAACGAGTTTATGATGCAATACCTGAAGAAGTTGTGGGCATCTGGAATCCATGAATCGTTAGCTCTGACTCTGCTGTTGTGGTTACCTCTTCCAGGACTATCTTACTGAGTGTAATCTCTTTGCTTAATGAGCCCAACACATTCTCCCCAGCCAATGTGGATGCGTCAGTCATGTTCAGGAAATGGAGGGACAGTAAAGGAAAAGACAAGGAGTACGCCGAAATCATAAGGTAAGCTTTGCTCTTATGATGATGCGATGCTGTGCTACTGGCCTCCTGCTTTGAATCCTATCAAACGGGCTGCTTCCAGAATTTGCTGAACCCAGCTTCACGCAGTAGAATTTAATTTGGAAATTCGTTTCAGTGTCTTATTCAAAGTCCATGCTTCTGGTCCCTCCAGAATTTGCAGCACACAGAAGCAGTGCAAACTTCTGGGGCAGGAGGACTGGGCTGATATGTCTTTAAATTGTTCCTTTTTTCAGACTAATCTGTCATGATGCTCTACAAAACCTATTGGCTACTAGTAAATTCCAGTCGAAGTCCCTGCTTGTCTTTGAGCCATGCATTGCTTGGGATGTGATGCAAACTGACTGCATCCTACTAATTTCTGTGCTTAATGCATGCATGAATCATAATCTTGTCCCTCCAATTCAGACGAGCATCGGCAGGATTTGTCAAGGGCTTGCAGCGCGGGGTTGGATTAGCTGGAAGCGCTGCTCGTTGCTGCCCTTGGAGAAGTCCATGGTTCGTCAGGAGCTGCAGGGGGATGATGTGAGCGTGGGCCAGGGCTGCTGTGGAGGGACAGCCCAGCCTGGAGCAGGACTGCTGGCACGAGGCCACGTCGGCGCTGTTTCTGCCAGCTGAGCAGGCCGGATGTGGCCCTTGGGGCCAGCGGGGCTCTGTCTGTGCAGAGAGTCCTGCAGCTCCCTTGGCTCTAGCAGAGCTGGGTATACTCCACACAGGGAATGGCAGACTGACGAGCAGTGGGTGGGTGAGGGGACAGGCTGCCATCTGCTCCTCCCTGCTGGGACGCAGCAGCCGGGGCTGTCCCAGGGAGATGGGAAACACTTGGCTCCTGCCAGCCCCGGGCTGTGTCCTGGGATGCTGCCGTGTGCCCCACCTGCTCTGACCCGCCAGTGGGAGCTGAGAGCTGCCAAAGGCTTGTGGGAATTGCAGTTTTGAGCACACTGTGGAAGAGTTGTCAGCAGCAGAGTCAATAAATCATCCTAGGAAATCCCTGACCATCCCTACGGTAGCGAATGGAATTTGCTTTGGCCTCTGGCAGGTCTCTGCTGCGGAGCCCTGTGGAATAACTGATTTCATGTGTTGCTGAGAGCATGTTTGCAGCAAACACCCTTGGCGTGCTCCCAAGCCCGGGGCTGCAGGAACCAAATCTGTTTCTAGTGCTGCTTGTGGTGCTTCCTGCAAACCTCAGCTCCCCTGACGATGAGCGGCCAGGAGGGCTGGGCAGGGCCTGGAGGGAGGGCAGGGAGTTGAGCCACTGGCACCCGGCCCTGCTCATGTTCCTGCTGTGTGCTTCTCCCCACAGGAAACAGGTTTTGGCTACCAAAGCTGAGGCAGAGAAGGATGGCGTGAAGGTCCCCACTACACTGGCAGAGTACTGCATCAAAACTAAAGTGCCTTCCAATGACAACAGTTCAGATTTGCTTTACGACGACTTGTACGATGACGACATTGACGATGAAGACGAGGAGGAGGAGGATGCCGACTGTTACGATGACGATGATTCTGGCAACGAGGAGTCGTGACCTGCTCCCTC